>BOSO01021916.1:0-22103 GCA_018403395.1 Gorsachius goisagi
TTTGTAGCCCTCCTCTGGACCCGCTCCAACACTTCCATGTCCTTCTTGTGCTGAGGGCTCCAGAGCTGGACGCAGTACTCTAGGTGAGGTCTCACCAGGGCAGAGTAGAGGGGCAGAATCACCTCCCTCGACCTGCTGGCCACACTTCTCCTGATGCAGCCCAGTAGACAGTTGGCCTTCTGGGCTGCCAGCGCACATTGCCGGCTCATGTCCAGCTTTTTGTCCATCAGTACCCCCAAGTCCCTCTTGGTAGGGCTGCTCTCGATCCTTTCTTCCCCCAGCCTGTATTGATACTGAGGTTTACCCTGACCCAGGTGCAGAACCCTGCATCCAATCTTCTTGTGCTCCTTTGCCTTTTAGGACTCCCTCCCAAGGGACTTTGTCAACCAGCCTTCTGAATAGTCCAAAGTCTGCCCTCCACAAGTCCAAGGTGGCAGTTCTGCTGAACCCCCTCCTTACTTTTCCAAGAATCAAGAATTCTTATCATTTCACGATCATTGTGCCCCAGGCGTCCTCCAACCATCACATCCACCCATAAGGCCTTCTCTATTCACAAACAACAGGTCCAGAGTGGCACCTTCCCTACATGGTTTGCTCGACAGTTGTGTCAGGAAGTTCTCTTCCACACACTCCAGGAACCTCCTTGACTGTTTCCTTTCTGCTGTATTGTATTTTCAGCAGACATCTGAAGGTAGGTTGAAATCCCCCACAAGAACAAGGGCTACCCATCATGAGACTTCTCCCAGTTGCTTGTAGAATATTTCATGTCTCCTCTTCCTTGTTGGGCAGTCTATAACAGACTCCCACCATGATAGCTGCCTTGGCCTTTCCCCTGATTTCCCCTGACCAAAAAAGGGAGAATTACTTGTGAATTTTTAAGTTAAGTTCTACATTGAAAATTGATCTCTCTCAAAAATGGCTGTGCTGTCTGGGAAGAAATATAATGGCTGAAGCTTAACCTGTGGTGACTGATGCAAACAAATGTGAGTCAACAACTTGAGTGCAAAAGTAGTATAATATGGCTTGGGCTGCAAGCTGGTAAAAAACTGTGGGCCTGGACTATGGATAAAAAATATGTTATTTATAATAAATGAGGCCGTTCCCAATGGAAAGATGAAAAGAAAAGTAGTTTCTACAACTCAGTCTGAGATTAGTCCAGGGGTGCAAGATACTACACTTCAAATCTTGTCTTTGAATTGGACCCAAGAACAGTAATGAAAATAAAATTGTTCAAATCATTTGAGAAGAAAAATCAGTTCTGTGCTCACACTCCCTATTTAAATGTTCCTTAAAACAGCATTTCCCTCTTCTACCTGTGCTGCTGAGTTTTTAATACATCTATTTAAATGCAAATTTTGACTTTTGGTCTGTAGTCATAAAAATGTTTGACACTAAAATTTTTATCAGAAATGTAATTTTATATAGAAGCAGTAATGGAGTGCTGGGCACAAATACCAGAATGATGCATTGCTCACTCAATTTTGCAATGTGGGGAAGAGTCCTCTCTACTATCATCTGATGAGCATGATTGTTTCCTGAATGCTCCAACTTACTTGAATACATTGATGCTAATGTACTTTTAAACTGTACTCTGAGTATTTGCTTGTGTACCAAAGCCTCCTGAAGGATCTTTAATCCTTTCTGTTCTCTGAATTACCAGGATGGCAATCCTGACAAAGCGTCTAACTGCGTCTTTAGGAAAGGAAGGCTTTCTTCCAGCGTAACATTTTTCTTTTCTTCACAAGTAGGCTTAATAAGAGACTTGACTGGGCAGCAGGATGTTTTGCTGGTGCGATGTTGAATCAACTCCAGATTACTCTTTAGCTGCTGCTGAGTATGTCATTTGTATTTCATTTTTCCCCACTCACTTGCAGATGCTGCTGGCCCTCATTAGTACCACTGTCTGGGGTGACCGTGGCCAGCAGCCATGCTGTGTCTGCCAGGACCACAGCTGGTGAGCAGGGCTACAGCTGCTCGTAGTGACTGAGCTCCAGCTGCAGCAGACGAGGTCACATTTGCCAGAATTGTTTTCCTGTCTGCCTTGATATGATTGATAGGGCAGTGTTTAGTGGTGAACAGATTAGTCACGACAGCATCAGACCACTATTACCCTTGGCTCGTGGTTTGGTACTGCAACCACATCTACTGCTACAGTCATACCAGTCACAGGTTCTGCTTTATGAAGCATTTTTTTCCCATGCAAGTGGCAGGAAGAAGTTTTCCGGTTTGTATTTGCTGTTCTGTCATAGTGGGCATAGCAGAACATGGTGCCAGGAGTGAAAGGAGTATTAATCCCAGTCTTGACCCCAGTCTTGACTTTTGAGGGACCAACAGTTTAGAATGTCTAAACATACATCCATTTAAAAGAAACACTATACATACAGTGAGCAAACTCTGTGCCTCATTGTAATAGCAGGCTTATATTTACTTAACTCTACTACTAACTGGATGTAGGTGGCTGCTTTCATTTCACTTATTGTTTAAAATAATTTCCATGTTATCACGCTGAGGATAAATATGAAATGTCAGATATTTTATTGTTACTAGCAGTTAAGAACAGAACGCGCCTTATATTCTGCACATTCTGCATTTTATGTTCCCCAGATGCCCTTGTCATTAATTATATACTTTAGATTGCAAATGATAGAGGATTTGAGGGGCACTGTGCTATGTTTTCATTTTCATCATCTCTATTTCCTGAATTTGGATGGGTTACAAAGTATTATAGAAGACTTAGGCAGTATTGAAGCTATTTCAAAAATCTCAGTAACACATCAAGTGTATCAAATAGTCAGATTCCTAGCTGTTTGTCGAAAACCAAGTAATTTGTAAAGGAGGAAAATCTTAGCATTTGAACCAAAAGCTATTTGACTGCGTTGAGACTCTGGAGAAATTATTTCTTACACACTCTATTCAGTAAGCTCATAGCTGTTTTACCTGCTCACTGAAATGATCCTGGGGACTGTTTCATTGCAGTTCATCTCTCCTGATTGGTTTTGCTTTGCTCTGGTAAGATTTGTTTATTCACTGATGCTAAGGTTGAAGTGTGCTGGATCATTAATTTAACTGTTCAAGGTTAACCAACTTTTTATGCTGAAATGGCTTTTATGGAACACATTTTAAAGTTTTGAAAATTCTGGGCATTACCTTACTTCAAAAAAATAAGATTTGAGTTCAGTCATCATCATATTTTTAGGGAGATTAGGATTTTGCTCTCTTCTCCCCCCTCGCCCCCCTCCCTCAGTGTATAACTTTGTAGGAAAAGACTTTTTTTTTTTTTAATAAAACACTGCATAATCCATTCCTGCTTTATTCATGTGCAAGGCCAGCAAATGTCCTGAGTATATATGTGGTGTGCTTTATTTTTAGAGTGCCTGCATAATTTGCCTGACACTTAGGTTTAAATGTTTGTATATTGAAAAAGAAATATTTGCATATTCAGAAATACCGCAGTAGTGGTTTTTGCCCCAAATTCTAGTCAGCTTTTTTTTTTCCTTAAGCACTAAGCAAGTTTCATAGTGTAGTCATGAATTTTTTCTAATAAATTTAACACTGGAAATTAATTCTAAACTTTGTCAAGATACACGTTCAGTGTGACACATACACAGACCAAGTTCCTATAGAAAATTATGATCACTGTCAGCCAGCCCTGAGGAAGTTCCTCTTCATTTGTGCTAGCACCTTTTTATTTTTTCATCAATGTTATGGCCTTAGTTTCCAGATCCTGTCTTCACCTGTCTGGATGTTGAGAGTTTACACATTCTCAGAGTTATCAAAGCATGTGAACACTGGTCTAACAGTTCAGATCAGAGACCTGGAACTACAGGTACATGTAGCACCAGGAGCATACACTGCATGTCATAATGTCCAGGAGGATTTTCAGACCATGTGTTGTTCACACAAGCCACTCCTGGACACCAGATTTAGTACAATTAGCCTCTTTGACCCTCCTTCTCATGTTTTGCCTTTTAAAGTAGTGAAATTCTCAGCTTTTAGTAAATTCTCATTAGTAATTTTCGTCACGGTGTATCCGTAGAGGGGATGGAAGCGGGGGAAACAGGATCACAGTAGCTAAAGCCAAACCAGGGTCATAGCCCAGATGAAATCCAGAAAAACAGAAATCCCAAGGGGAACTCAGAACTATTTTTATTAACAGTTTATCCCCGTATGGTGACCTAGATACCTGTGCTGATCTTGGGGAAAGGAGAAGCATGTTATTACCACGCAGTGAGGGGAGCTATTTGTGCTGATCTTAGGCTGCAGAGGAAGCAGAGGCAAAAATGAAATGCCATTTAAATTGACAATGTGAAAAGGGAGCTTGCACATAATGGCCTCAGCTGCAATACAGTGTTTCAGACCTGTTTTAAGATATTTAGTATATATTTGAACTCATACTTTTTTTTGTTTCCTAAGACTTGTCAATACTTTATTTCAGAGAGGAAAAGGGTAGGCAAATAGGATGTTAATGGTAAAACATTTGTCACCTGCTATATGAAAGGAGATAGCACATACTAAATGTTAAGGTTTGGATGCAGATTTGTGGTGCCTGATCCTATGCCAAGATATTGTTCAAGTTTAATTGTTTGAAGGCATGCACATGTAAACAAACCCACTCACTCTTTGATACAATTCACAAATCAAATTACTTAGGGTAGTACGAATCAGAGCCAGCGTGCTCTTAATGTTCTACATAGAGTTGAAACTTAGGCCTAAAGGTTGTCAAGGGTTGAAAACAGTTTGTGAACTCCACAGTGTTGCATAGACATCCCACCCTATGTGACTGCAGAATGATGGGTTGGCATTTATTTAGATTAAGGCAATACATGCACATAGGATGTTCGTCACATAAATTCCTGCATGGAAAAGGCTTCTGCAGTGTCAGTATCCTTAACTGAAAATAGGAGGCAGGAGGAGAAAAGTAACAGAAATAGGTGTATTTCTTCCTCCTTTAAAGCCTTCACAAAGCATTGCTGGATTTATGCCCTGCTGGCAAAGCTGAGTTATTTTTATTATTATTATTACACTTTTGCTACTATCAGCTGGACTACCAAGTAGTCCACTTGGTAGAAGAAGTAAAGTTTTGTTTACTAGGGAAAGAGCCATCCTAAATAAATACCAGGAGGTCTGAATGACAGAGCAATTTTTAAAGAGACAAATCTAAGTTATAAAGTATCTACTTTCACTTTAGTGTTAGTATTATTATAGCTATAAATCTGCATTCAATGCCATAACTCATCTCTCTAAGATGTTGATTTTGTAAAACTGATGCTAGGAAAAAAAAAAAATGAACACCGAAAGGTGAATTAAAATCTAAATCTTAAGATATCACGTAAATGTTGGCTACTTATACTGTCCATCTGTCTGCGGTGCCTTACAGATAATCAATATGCACTAAAAAAAATCCAGTTTCTCTGGAGAAATACAGCATTTAGTACAGCTAGAAATTTCTGTGCTACCCTAGCGATGACAACACTGTGCATGACTGCATTTGTATAGTTGCCTAAGGATAAGAGCAGATGAGTATTTTCTAATACCTGAACAGTCAAGAGACTTTGAGTGAAAGCAAGAACAAAACATTTATGTCCAAATCTTTGTGTTCTTGGACAGAGTGCCCCTTGAGGGCTGCAAGGGGTGGGCAGGGCTGTCTACTGTCTATTGCACCGACACTGATTTGGCGGGGTACACGCACGTCTGTTTGCATTTTGCTGTTGAGGTTTGGAAGAAATTCAGTTTTACTTGCTTGGTGATCAACAAGCTGTTATGTGGAGCTCTGATGCTGCACTTCAGGTTTTTTTTTTCTCATGGGCCTTTCTGTTGTCATTTTGGGCTTTACAGAGGATTGGTTTTGGTGGGAGGTTGGCACTCTTTTCGTGGAAAGAACACATAAACTAGAGATTCTACAGATGATTAATGTAGTATCACAGCTAATTAGAGCTGCAGTAGTACTTCACACATCTGATTATCTGTGTTTGCAGTAGGGTTATTTTCATTAGGGAAGCAAGCCCTAAAACTATAATAATCAATTAAATAGATTATTATGTACAATTGTACAGATTTGGGTTGACCTTCTCAGTATAGAGGAGAAATGGTCACTGTCATGAAAAAAATTCTTGCTCTATTTGAGCAGGTCAGTGTACACTTAAATGTGTAAAACTATTGAAACATGATTCCTCATTTACCTTTCAAGATTTGCAGAATGCTATTTTTTGGTTTTTGTTTTATAGCTCATGATGAACTTGTATGGTAGAATCTGCCAGCTGAATCTTTAAACTTTTGCAGGTTTTTCAAGTACAAGCCTTTATCTAGTTTGGGTATGTGTGGCTACTTTTAGCAAGGTAATAGAATCTACCTCCTGAGACATCACAATAAAAAAAATGTTAAAGAAATGCATTGTTATTACATTAAATCTCAGGAAATTAATTGGCCATTTTGAAATAAAGTTTGTCTTATTGAGTGACTCCTCAGGGTTATGAGGGTTTAGTGTAAACAAAACTGAAATAAATACAAAGAAAAAAACTGCAGCACACAAATTCTATTTAGCTTAGTCTATGGCTTTTAGTGTTCATGATAACTTAGAGCGAAATAGGTACTTGGTCTTAGGTCAGATTCTTGGAGGGGTTTTATGATTTTGGTTTAGAAACTTTGGTATCTTTGTATTCACAAGTAAGTGAAATCACTGTAAAATGAACAATTATGCCTTCTCTGAACTCTCCAGTGTACTCTCCAGTTATTCTGAAGGGCTCCCAGTAACACATCTGCATTGTAGTAAAGTAATTTTTGAGATAAAAGTGATACCCTTCCTTTCCACATTCAATGATTTGGCTTGGATTTCGTATTTAAAAAAATTACTTGTGAGCATACTTATTTTATGGGATTTCATGTTTCATATTGAGCTTCCATACATGAATTCATGTGAATATTGAGGGTTTTTTCCTATTGTTGCATACTGTTCCTTTCAATTCCTCATGATTGTTTTGCACTGAAAGGTTTAGGGAACTTCATTAAACCATGTGTTTACCCTGGTCAAGTCTAAAACAGTGATAAATGGACAAGTTGAATATCATAAATTATAAAGCCTTGAATTGGCAGGGCATCTTTAACCTTTTGGAAGGTAAGTTTTCAAGTTAATTGTTGGATTTCATAGATTTTATAAGTACATCGATATAATGAACTTTTGACATACTGAGAACAGTAAACAAATTCAGTCTTGAATTTTAACAAGTGCCATACCTGTTAATTTGTCTGGTTTGGAATTATGAGGTCTAGAGCTAGCTACAAGGTAATCCACACTCATCAGTATGCTATTATCTGCATAAACACCAATTCTGTGACAGCAGAGAGTGAGTGATTAGCTCAATTTTAAATTGGGTAAATAATGAATCAAAGTGCTCTCTTTCATTAAAATTGCAAGTAAAAGCAGAGGGCAAGATGTCTTTGTCTGGTGTCGTGGAATATGTTCCACTGATTTTTTTTTACTATTTAATTTTAGTTGTAATTCTTGTGGTGGTATCACAGAGCATGATCAGTAGACTATAGTAGAAATCCACAGTGGTATTCCAGAAGTTAAGTGTAACTGTTTTGATTTGTATAGATCGAAACTTTGTCTGACATTTATTACTAGTTGTGCCCAGATCTCCGTGTTGACTCTTCACTAACGTGCAGTTCCAGAGATATGGTTTACAGTCCCGGGTACATGCATTTCACATGGACACATATTCCTAGAGCTGTCACGCTACACATCCTGCTTCCGTAGCAGGATGCAAAGGTTAGTCATGTGTATTAGCTCAGCTTTTATTCATATAATATTGTCAGCCAGAAAATGGCCAAAATACTTTATACAAAAAAGTGCCAATAATATTTAGTAATTTTTAATTTGCAATTAGAAATTGTTGATTGTTGTCTAGCCCTTCAGACTCATGATTGAAGCCAGAACAGAAGAGACGACGTCTTTTAAAGTCATTCTGTCATAGCCAGTATCTTTCAAATTGGTATAAAGTCCAGTTCATACTATTTCAGAAAATACTGTTTGCATCTTTTTTCACTGTTCCTAGGTTTTGAAAATTTACTGCTTTTGTCTCAAGGAACAATTTAAAAGCTCTGTGAGAGAACAAGTACCTCTCTGCACAAATATACAGCACCAGTTCTGCATGAGAAATAGTGCTGAACTTTGTAGGAAGAGTATTTTGAACAGGTCCAGTTGATAAGCGCTCTAGAATCAGTATTTCATGTTATTCTACTATACAAATATAACACTGATAGTGGCAGCACTACAAGAGGCTTGAAGCAAGTCAATGTCACAGGCAGTTAGCATTCAGTCAGCATATCCAGGAGGCAGTTACTGGATCTCTTGCTGTTACTTGGTCAGGGTACGTATGATTGCCTGGGAACACCAGCCATGCTTATAGCATCTCTAGAGAAGTCTTTCTAACCTTCTTCACTCTCTGCTGGAGCCACACTGTGAAATTTCTATAGCAAGACTGATGCTGGGTTTTTTCTCTTTTCCTTAAATTGAAGCACTGTGTTTAAAGGATTGATTTTAATGCCTGTAAATCAAAATTTGTTGCTGATCTTGAAATAATAGGTCAACTGCAAATATTGTGCTCAGGGAATTAACTCTGGGTTTGAATCAGCTAATTCTCACAATAAAGACTCTGTAAGTTTTCTGTAAGGAAGGTGGATACTGTTTGGCTTTGATATTTATAAGTTAGACGATGGAGCAATGGAAAGATGGAATAATGAATTAGCAGGAAGTCAAAGAAATTAGAGGAACATAACTGGTGCTTATGCCCATTATTGTTGCAGTTTTTTGACATTTAAAGTGGATTGCAACTCTTCTCTTGTTAGAGCTAATGCCAGACAATCAGACACCCTAGCAGAGCAGTTCTGTGCCTAACCGTTAGTAATGCTCCTAATAATTGATATGCAGCAGCAGAATTTATAAATGAAATTAGCTCCCCAAAGTTTGACTGTGATTGAAATAGTAATGATAGAGTTCATGCAAGTACATTTGCCATTTATCTAAATGTATCATTACTGACAGTGCTTTTTTGTTAACATTTTGTTATCCTGATTCATGTCATTGTTATAATGTCCTCTTAGATACCTGCAAATTATACTGGCTTGTACTCACCTCTGATCCTTCCTTCCCACCCCATACCTCCTTCTTTGGAATTAATTTGTGCAACATTTGATTTTTTAAGATCTCTGGGAGCATCTCCAACATACTCACATGAAAGTGCTATTTACACAGCTTTGGTTTTCTCATAAATGACAGCTTTTCCATGCTTTATCAGAAAGGCATGATACCAGTATCTTAATTCAAAATTCAAAACGTTGGTGTGACCTACAAATGAAAGTGAATAGAACTAGAATTTCTAGCAATCCAGCAATGTATAATGCTTTGAATTCAAAATCAAGAAAGCCCCGCCTCACCATGAATTTGATACTATCTTTAGCTAAATTTGAGAGACTCTTTTTTTAAAACTCTTATATAAAAATACTGAAGGAGAAATAATTTTGGTGAAGATTCCATGATCATCTGAAAATAAATTGATCAAACATAAGCTTAGGCAAATAGATTCCGATTTTTTAAAAAAAATAATAATCCTGTACTGTTTTCTGAATCTTCAAAAATACAACTTGATTCTCTCATTTTGTGATGATTTTCTCTTGTTCCAGTTATTTCTGCCTGTAGGGATCTTAAGGGGCTGTAAGGACAGAAGCTTTTTGGTGTTAGTGAATCTCAAAGAATTTGTTACAGAAAGATAGTGAGCTTCATTCTGTATACCAAAAAACTCAGGAACACTCTGCAATGAATCAGGGTTAGAACTGTTCAAATCATCTTGATATACTCTAAGGATAGATAAGTACATATGGTTTGTTGTTTTGTTTTGTTTTGTTTTTTTTTAAATAGACTAATTGCTTTGAAGAACTATATTGAGAACTGAAAAGGAAAAGCTTCTATTTGTATGTTTCTCATCACCAGAGTAATGTTTTCCAAAATTTCAGTAAAGATGGGGAAAGATCCAGCAAGTGAGACAATGTATATAAATTCCTAGAAATGCTTGTTTTTAGAGATCCATCCAACTTTGAGCACTGACTTAATTTTAGAGCTCAGAACTGAAACAGCTTAAAAAATAGCTCATGATTTAATCCCTTTCAAGCCAAAAATTAAAATAGCAAAAATATTTACAGTGCATCTACTGTATACCAAGTGAATGGTATAGACTTCCTAGCCTGGCTGGTAACTTTTGGATTTTTTCCTCCTGAGGAAACTGAAATGCATAAATACAACTGTGATTTTAGAAGGCTATGCCTGATTTCAGTGGTGCTTATTTCAATCTCTGCAGCAAAAGAACTGGAGGGCTTCCAGTCTATTCTTTTTTTAGTGTAATAGCCCTCATCTTCAAGCACATGCAGCAAATTCAGTATCATCAGTAGACAAGACAACAGATTTCAGACAGGATCTCTGTTGCTCAAAACACTGTAGAGCACATACGTGGTTCTGCCCTTATGGCAACAGTTGCATATTGGGGCCCAAAGGAGTTAAAAAAGCTGGTAGCTTTGACTCAGTTTTGAAATATTTGCGTGTTTAGTATTTTAACATTAAAACAGTGGAGGATTTTCATTTGGGGTTTCTTGTAGGAAGACAATAGCATGTGACTTCCTGTGCACCTTTATTTTTAGGTGTTCTCTTTAATAACACATTATTTGTGATGTGAGGTGTTGGTTACTTCATTGAATGCAGTTTATTCTAGTGGTTTATATTTAATTAGTAATCGTAATAGCGATGCTTTAATCGATTAAAAGCCATGCAGAAATTTAGTGACGAAACCCCATATTTCTTAATTTTCAAGCAGTGAAGTGTATAACTTTCAAATGATAGTTTTAATTATGTGACAATCCATTGCATCTGCCATGGTGGTGGCGAGCAGGGCTGGTGAGTGTGGGACCAGCCCAGCTCTTTCCCATGTCGGTGGCAAAATGCTGAAGGGAGGTGCAGCACTTGTAGCTGTCGGGTTTGTCTAGGTGTTCAACACCCTCCGTTGAAAGTTCTTAAAAAGAATAAATCAGTAATTAGATTTAGCTGTTTAATATTTGGGAGGGTTTAGCCATTAGTCATTTCCACGTCTATCTTTCTGTCTCTAGAGATACACTCTATTTAAATTAAGGGAAGTAGGATTTTTTCTAGAGTGACTTAGTGTGTTCTAATACCAGAGACCCAAAGTCAGGTGAAGGTTTTTAAAGAGCCATAGCTGTGGTCCCTCGTAGCAATGTTGAGGTCATAAAGACGATGTAACCACTATCTTACAGTCTAAGATACTTTTCTGTGAACTTTTAGTATGCTAAAGTCTTGCCTTCCACTTTTATCTTTTGGCAGGATCTTTGACCTCTCTTAATAAATATATAGAACTCAGGGTGTTAAGCTGAAGCCCAACATTTAAGGCAAGGGTCAGGAAAAGGCAGTTAGAGAAGTCCATCTCTGCTGCAGCTGGCCTCCAAGTAAGATGCTAAAAAAGAAGGGACACTTGCTGGAATCTTAGAAAACCTGTGACTTGGCTTTTCTGTTTTGTTTGGGGTTATTTTAAGGACTCTGAACAGTCTTTATTAACACAGTCTGTAAACTAGTTAACAGAAAGGTAACAGCAATAGTTTCTCTGCTTCTAACAGTAAGGACAACCTTTTCATAAAAGTTAATCTTCCTAAGCAAACAAATTTTAATCTGTGGATTCCATCTTCTTCTGCTTTTTAATAGTATTGCTCTTTTAATATCACTTCTTTTCTAACAAGATCATACCCTGCTCCCTCAGGCCATGTTAAAAAGGTCAGTCACTGAGTGGTATTTTAATTTAAATAAAGAGTGAAAGACAGACTGTTTTTTCTAGAATACTAAAAGATCACCTATTTAAATCTTCTTTTTAATGTCTGTTTAACTATCTATCTTTGAGACTTTTTCTATGACCTTCAACTTAATTTAAACATAATTTTTAACTCATTATTCATGCCATTAAATGCTGAAACCTGTTTCTGAATTTATTTCTCTGTTACATGCATGTGTTGCATTTTTTTTTTTGGTTGGTTCTGTAACGATGTACTGACATTTTAAAAAACAGTATAGAAGAGTGCTTATTTTGAGAGGGGGGAAAGAAACCCATTGTGTGCACACTTGAATTACATCAACATTATTTAAGATAAAAAAATAAGGTGGCAGAGGAAAGACAGGCCCAACTTGGGGCCTCTTAGCTTGATAAAGTCCTTGTAAATGACACTGGTCCTGTGCTGCTGTGCGTGGGCTGGTAAGGGGTTGCTTTGAATGTTCTAAATTTCTGAAGTGCTTCAGCTTCACACAGCAATAACTGTGGCAGCTCCACTGACACCCTGACACCAGCTCTACATCATTGTTTTGGCTTTTCATTCTTTTCTTGCTCATGACTTCATGCAAAAGATGGAATGAACTTCAGATAGTTATGTTATTATAGATTAGCCATAGTGATACTGTGGTTTGTAGAGACTTGATATGCTGCAGAAAAGCACCAAAAACTAATAACGCTCAATAAAGAAAATAAATTAAGCCCTTAAAATGATGTATTTTCATGGCCAGGGACCAGTTTTTCAACCTTTACTAAAGCTGATGAGCTGGTATCTCATTTGTTCCACCCAAGGAAGAATTGCACCCTTTTGAAGCAGTGTGAAGATACACAGCTTCTCATTGCTGCAAAACACACAAAATTATTGTTTTATTGTCTGTCAACATTCAATTACTTTAGTAATATAAACTACTTATGTATTTTTCTCCACTTGAATCAATGGTCTTAAACATGGCACATTCACAAGCAGTACTGTTGGGCAAACAAAGAAAAAAAAAAGTCTTCTGCTACTGTCTCTTTCCAGAATTTTTCTCTGACAGTCATTAGCAGTACAAATTAATTGGTGAACCTTTTTAGAAGAGAACAATGCAATATTAAGGAAAAAAAAAAGGTACAGAAGAAAACAAGGTTAGGTCATAAGAGTGAAGTGACATAGGTATAATATTTTACAATGTTCCTTTGGATATTTTTAAAGCAGGGGAGAGAAGGAAAGAGGTTTGCAAGAGCACAAAGCTTCACAAAGGTTTGGGACCAGTTCCATAGCTGCCAGAAGCACAGATGCCACGTGACTCCCATGCATTTGTCAGCCCTGTCACACTGGCCTGCAAATCAGCTGGATTCCCTCGCAGCTCACTGAGCTGTGGGACGACACGTGCCTGCGGCTTTGTGTCCGGCTCTGTAGGGCCACTGTGGCAACTGCTGAGTAGGCAGGTGTGTGACATCCTTGCCTTCTTTCTGCTCCCCTTCTGGACCGCATCCAAGAAAATGTAATCTAGGACAATGACAGCTTTGAGTGATGAACTCAACATACCATAGGTCCCCTGTCCTATATATGGCATTTGATAATAGGATTTCAAGTCTAAACATCAGTAATATGTTCCTGTCCCTAAGCACACTTCAGGTAACTTTGCATACACCACTAACCAGCCCAATAAACATTATGAGCATTTCCATTAGCTGCTTATAATAATCCTAGGAAACTAATACTCCCCAGTGTGCTGTTCAGTTGATGGCCCGTTTGCTTAAGAAATACCGGCATCACCCCTGCCAAACATTGTCTTACCAGTACAAATTAATGGACTCCATAGCTATGTATTCAGTTAATGGAATCCATATATTCAGTCACCTAGTAAGACCTAGCTATGAAATTACTTCCCCTTACATTGCTCGCTGAGAAGAGTTATTGTACCAGAGCTAAACTGGGATTAGGTGCTTTTAGCCACAAGATATATGTCTCTTTTTACCTTTTCCTTTCCCGCCTCCCCTTTCAACGGTTTGGAGGCAGGCAACAATTTGTGACAAGGTAAGATTTTTGTACTGCTTGTTGAAACACTGCATTAGGCCATAATTTAAACAGCAGTAGTAAACTAACCATTTTCTAGTGTATGGTTCTCAATCCTGTTTTGCAAAATACTGTCTTACTATTATAATAACCAAACTACATGTCTTGGACTATATGGCTGCTTGTATGGGCTGGCTAGGTTACCCTATTGCTTTCACACTGTTTTTTGTTGCTTTGAAAATTGCTGGTATGATGTTGAAGCACATGCAGTTCAGTTCTTCACAAGTTCTTCATTAAAAACATTTAAACTGTGAAATATAGGTAGATCTAGGTTTGCCTAAATTTTCTGTCAAGCTTTATATGAAATACGTGCGAAGAACCACTTTATTGGGTGCCTATACAGGAAAAAAAAAAAAAAAAAAGGAAAAAAAAATTTAGTGCTATGTATATTTTGAATTTATTTTAGTATTATCAGTGTAAAAATAATTCTGTTAATGTTGCTAAATGATATTGTACATATGCTTTTCTCAGTTTGCACAAAAGTACTATTTGTGGAAAGCTTAAGATAAAAAATATCTCTAGATTCTTCAGAGAAATAAGACTCCTGTTTCCATTCCAAAAAACCAAGATGGATAATCTGGAGCTTGCAAAGGGGCTCATTAAAATTAATCCTTCACAAAATTTTTGTGTATTGATGAGCTTTCTTTTAAAAAACGTGATTGTGTTAAGATAGCTTCTTTGTTTTCCCAAGATTCAGAAGTTTTTGTTTGATAAATTATAGCTCTTGGGATTCTCAGCACAGGATTTCAGAACTAGAGTCATTTTACATCCTATTGATAGTACACTGATTTGCTTTATTGTGTTTGACAAGTGAGGCTCGCTCTCCCTTGCAGAGCAGCCATGTGGCACAGAGCCATGAACCTTATGTAAAACAGTTATCTGTCAACTGTTCAGATTTTGCATCAGAAATAGGCTTCGGCTATAGTACTGATCCTCACTATACATAGCTGTTAAATAATAAAGAGGTTTTTTTACTTCAGAGATGTGTATTTTAAAGTGTTTCTTTAAATCTAAAGCTCTGCGGTGTGCTCGGCTTCAATACTGAATCCAGCCAACATAAAGTTCTGTAGAGTGACCTCAAGCCTCTCAGTGTGCATAGGTCTTGGTTTGTAAGTCTCAGGTATTTTATTTTGAATAGATCTGAACGTGTAGCCTCTTTCTCAGCACTGCTAGCCTCAAATGTACAAGAGTCACCTGGCAAGCCATAAAAAGGTGACATTTAAGAGAGTGGTTGTTATATTTATTGATTCATCTTCTGGTTTTTGAGCTTAAAATACCACCTCTCTGTGGTATTAGATGTGTACATTTTTACTCACTTAATTAATAGAGCCTCTTTACCGTGCCTTTTTAGGCTGCTGTGCCAGATGTAGCGCCATCCTGCCAGTGCAGAAGAGCCAGCCGCATTGTGCTCTTATGCTACTGCAGCCTGCTTCATGCTCGGCCCCCCTCAGCATCCCTGGGCATGCTAGCATCCACAGCTCTGTCAAGATGCATCCTGAAACAGCAACCCACACAAATACATGGGACAGGGTCTTGTTTCCAATCAAGCATGTAGTGTCTTCTCATGATGATTTGCACAAATTGAGCTTCTTCTCATCCTTGTGCGAGGTCATGTTTTGTATGATGTAGTTGAACCAGTCCTTATTATGCTCTAGAGGTGCAGAATTTTGCTGAATAATAAAATTCCTGCTCTAGTCCAGATTTACTTTAATCTTTGTTGTGTTATGGCTGTCTAAAAAATTCAGTCTTTTGAATGACTTCTGGCAAATTTAAAATCAGTAATTTAAACAAAAGCAAAATATCTTTTAAAAAGATAAATCCACTTCTGTTTTTTCTTTTCCAATCAAATAATATGTGATTCCTCAACAACTAATTAGTTACTCTGCTTGCTGGGACTGAACTTTAGCTTGTAGTGAACTGTCTATCTTAATATTCATGGCCATTTTGATCTCAGTGAGACTTTGAGTAGAAAAAAGTAAATAAGTGTGTGGCCACTAAAAATACAGAACTTTGTTATGTTAAATTACCAGTGATGGGGACACTGAATTTGCCTTGTTTCAAGAATAATCAAAGATAATCCTCTACTTTAAAAAAAGCAAAACCAAAAACTTGCTAGCTGACACATCACGTGACTAATTTGTTGATGGCATTGAATCATTAATCTGATTTTTAAAAAATAGTAATTAAAATGTTCACAACTAGGCAGAAGAAAATTTTAAATTTTTATAATTATATTCTATGTATATGAGACAGAAGTAAAAACAATAATACTAACTGAATACATATTTTATATTTTTAATGGCTTTTTTTGAGGAAGAAGCTTATTCTGCAAGAACATTGTATTATGTGAGTTTTTTCCCACCCTGAATATATATATAAAAAACACATATATAAAACTTATTTTAAAAAAAATAGCATTGTCCAATATACTGTGCACATAAGCCTTAGGCCCATCAGCTTCAGCTTTCTTCCCGTAAGAACAAATGTTTCCAGTGTAAGTCTATCTTTAACTGAGATGGAAAGTCAGTATCATTCTTTTTGCCCTAAAATGCTTTATTAAAAATATATATTTCATGTAAGCCTTTGCACCTAGAGAGGGTTTGCTTCCCTAGATGAATTAAAACAATCCACACATGGGTATAGAACCTATTATTTTCCCAGCAGGATGTTAAACTCTGCTCATCAACTCTTGCAGAGCCAAAACACTTAGGAAAACCATGCAGGTGAATGAGCCACAGCTCCAATAACCACCGCTCAGCACTTGATCTCCAACCGGTAAATTTCCCCCCCTTCAAAGTAGCTCTGCTCCTGAGACCTGGACACTTTATGTTTTACCTAGTGATCAGAAATCAGTAGAAGGTTCAACTTTTTGGATGAAGCAGACACAGATGCTGCCTGCATTGCAAACCTACTCTCAAAGTAGGGTCTGGCTGCTGCTGCTGTTTTCTAGGCTCATTTTGCAATGTGTTAAAAGATATTTCTCAGTGCAGAGGAGGATTTGGTAAATTGGTTAACCTACTTGTATCGTAAGTCATTCATAATGGTATATTACACTAATAAAACTTCATAATTCATATTTCTTGGTTTTACTTCACTGTGGGCTTTTTCCAACTGTATAAACATATACTACTCTCTAAAATGAAAATGGCACTGATGGTAATTTTAAACTGAGAAGACTTCAGAAAATGAAAATTAGATTGTAGTATATGTGAATTTATGAATAATTTAGCACAGTGATCACTTTAACCCGAATAGCTTAACTCTGAAACATCATGCCTTCTACATGAAAAACTTTTTCATTTAAGGGTTTGATTCCATATAGTACTTGAGCATGATTCTAGTTATGTGAATATTGTCATTAAAAGTGCTTAAAATCAAACGTTAAATTGTAATACCTACTGTTGAAAAATAAAACCCAAAGAAATGGCATTGAATGCTTATATTGCATTTGGTACTTAAGTAATCCGTATTATATGATATTTTAATGCTCTGTTAATTCGAGATGTGGAAATCCATGTTAGCTTTTATACTCATGAAGCAACTTGGTCGTGTTATGTATTCGTCCCTGGACAAATGAACTTGGATTTTCTCTACCTCGCCATTCATTCCTCCTTGCAGTCATGGTTTTCAACTGATTTGCTATCCTCACACCTTACTGTGCTGCTCACAGTTCCCATGGATAGTAAATGTTTTTCTAGCGCTTGCTCTTTTTATTCTGTAGTAGGTGTCAGGTTTCTAATTTCATTTCTTTTCATCGTCGTGCTAAGATAAATGAGAAATGTCTATAAACCCCCTCTTCTTCACTTCATAAAACAAAACCCGATAATGTTTTGAACAAGACTTCTCTTACACATAGCTTATTTTAGGCTTAAAGAATTTCACTATTTCATTCAGCGTCTGAAGCTAGCTGCTTCTGAATTAGGCATAGCATGGCTTGGACTAGATATGCCAAGTTGTCTGTTTTTCTGATAATACAAAATGCCCTACGCTATTATTCTTTTTACTGCAATGATTAACTTGAATGCTTTATGAGACAAAGAAGAAAAACATATTTAGCAAAGATCTGAGGTAATTTGTCTACCTGTGGCACTGAGATGGGCTATTCAGATTTGTGGATGCTGTGGACACCTTTATCAATGTATTGATGAAGGCTTGTGGGAATATAACAGTTTTGAAACAAGTATTTTAAAGGAGAGATTTCAGAGTACTTTATATGTATTATACTCTTTTTGTACTGGGCAACTAAAAAATAAAGCAAAACAAAAAATTATTTTATTTATATTTTAAATATTAATTCTACAGGATGCCCGTTGCAATGTGAAATAATAAATGATAAAAGGTTTTCTTTAATAGAATGTAAAAATATCATGACATCATCAGAATATGTTGCAGAACAGGAAGAAAAACAGCTCTTGCCTAGCATACTGATAAGCAGTGCTTCTGTGGTTTTCTCCTGTAGGAATGAAGAATGTATTTTCTCTTTTTGTCATATTTTGTTATGTATATACACAAGAAAAGTATATAAAGCAAAAGAAATTTTTTTTCACTGAGAATGTCTGAGAACTGCATACCAGGCTATAAACTTGAAATTTGTTCATTAAAAGTTCATGGTCTGTTGACCTTTTTTCCTTAAAACATTGTATTAAGTACATTTCTTATCTCTGTTTTGCATGACAGATTGTTTAGCATATTTCTTATATAGAAGAGTGAGTTTTAGTGCCACGAAGATGTTGTTTCACACTTGCAGACATAAGCAGAATGCATTTGAAAATGTTGCTGTGCTCTCTAGTGGATAATTTAGTTATACATGTCTAAGAAATTAGTATCAACAACAGTTAAAAATTTGTATTTCACTTAACTGAAAGACCTGCAGTAAGAAAAGACAGACCTTCACCAGTAGAAGGGCTCTGCTGAAGTATAGGACTGTATCTATATGGAACAGCTCACAGATTTTGGCATGCGTACTCCATTTTTGCCATATTTAAGGAGAGTCCACATTCTGTTGCAGCTTTTTTTGAAGACTTATTAATTTTCAATGGTACAGGCAGCATGAGGATTTTGTCCTTAGCCTCAGATCATGAGACATCTGCTATTAGATGCCTCCTCCCTCCTTGCTTCTAAAGCAGTCTCTTTTTCTCTAAACTGTTAAAAATCTGATTTTAAAATACACTTACCTCATCTTGGCCAACGTAACCCAGAAGGTTGCTTTTATTAGTTTTCTTTTTAGTGAAAACCTGTGGTGAATTTAGTAAGATGCTTTGGAATTACTGTATTTGCTTCTGTCGTCCAGAGAAAGTCATGCTAGGTGCAATATAAGGTTCTCAAGAGGTGAGTGAAATACAAAATTACATGGCTTGCATCTTTAAATATTCCTGATTTAATCAGTTTCTTTTCCAAAATCAGTTTGTTGTGATCGTACTTCTGCCAGTCACTGAATGGGCTTCTCTTATTGGAATCGATAATCTTGCCTCTGTTCTCTGCTTGCGGCTGTCCTGTGGTGTGAACACTTCTGATGAGCCGAAGAGATTGGCAAAATTATCACTTCACTGGCATTGCTATCCTTACTCTCAGTGAAAATTCAGTGATGGTGGTGGTTATTTTTTCACTCTCTTGAATCACAGTGAACAGTGTTTGCCAGGTAGTCTGACCATTGCGATTGTACTTTTTGTACTATTATTCTCTCTAGGATTAGGAAGTGAAGCCGTATTTGGCCCCTGTGTCTCCACTCTTACTTTGTTTAACCTATTAACATCTTTGTACTCTGGTCTGTGTTCTTCAGTCTTCAGGCAATTATTTCCTAACTCTTTTCTTGCCAGCTCAACGACTGTCACTGGTGGTATCATGCAGACTTCCCAGATAGTTCAATGTCGATTTATGCTGTGACCTACACTGTAATTCAAATTGTTCTCTCCTTTTTTTGTCCTGCCAGTCATCCTGAATTGAAGGCATGTCATTTTTGCTTATTTGAGTCAATTCCAGCTGCATTAAATTTCGTGAGTTTCTTACTATTTGAAGACTTATATACTAGAATTGGCACAAGTGAAAACATCTTTCCTGGGAAAACATCATTTCCAGTCTTCTGGTATTGCTACCTAGTAGATCAGCTTCTTTGTCGTGGGTCCAAAAGAACTGTGTATAAAGATGCCTAGAATGGTGAATAATTTTTTCTAATGACCAGATAATTGAAGCAGCAGCTTTCAACAAAATAAAACCCTGTCCCATTTTGCAAGACAAACCAATTAGTGTAATTCTTTATTGTAGCTGCTTTCTCACCTTCTGTTGTCAAGTTCTCAAACTGAAAAGCTGTGAAAACTTTTCCTCTTGTTTTAATGAAAGTTCTCACAGAATTCCTAAATTCTGCTTTCAGTTGATGCTGCAGGAATGTAGCCATCTCCATTTCTGTTTGTCTTTGCTCATAGGTGCACCTGTTACTGGGTTGGGTCCACACAAATGATTTCATACCTCCTAGGATATGGTAAAAATTATTCCATTTTGTGTAATTGTATTGGTCTTGATCAGTATATGGTATATGAGTCATCAAGGGAATTAAATCTTACTGTATTCTCACAGCACTCAGATTCTGGATTTGGAGTAGATTTAGAAAGCTCTGTCATCTCAAGTCTTTAATGGAAAGAAGTTTCCCTTCATACACATGCCAGCAGCTTGTTGTTCCAGGTGATTCAGTTATGACTGCTCAGATACCTTTTTTCCATCTGTCTGTTTTAAATACACAAAAAACCAGAATAGGAAATAGGAAAGAGAATCTAATTTTGCCTTTGGTGGTGTTTTTCTTTTCTCTGATTTTGGCATTTAGAAAAGATTTAGTTTAATTTCAGGTTTCATGCCAGATTTCGAGGTAACGATGAGTTGTAATTTTACCTTTGTTGTTTCATGCTTTTGTAATTCTACTATTTCAATAAATACTGCATAGTTTTAGGTGTTAGAAAACAATGCTCATACAGTTTATTTGCTTGGGGTGATGTGTAGTTATAAAAATGTAAACAAACACAAATACAGAAGATTCTGTTCTCTTGTAATATTGGTAAGTCTTCTAAGGATGCAGATGGAGCAGCCATCTAGAAAGTCTTGAAAGGGGTATGTTGAGAAATCTGCACAGTGGGTGTGACACTTGTATGAGGAAGACATTGGTGTCACCAAGAGCAGCTGAAGTCACTAACTGTGTGAGTGTTAGAACAGCAATAATAAAACTACCAGAGCAGAGTTGATGTGATGGTCAACTCTCTTCTCTACATGTGTATGTTAATAAAAATAGATGAATCTTTAAGTGGTGTAGTGTTCCAAAAATCATTCTCCTTTGACTTCAAGTTTAATTAGTGAAATCATCCAAAACCCACAGTTCTTAGCATGATACAAAGAAGACTTAATGATGTGTGATGACTCACAAGAATACAGGAAATTTTCTTATCTTTTGTAAATTAAGTCTTACTCTTCTCATCTTATTAAAAGATGATACCACCTTATTGTCAAAGCATTGATAGTCAGAGCCTTCCAACCTGTTTTTAAACAACTGATCTAAACAATTTCTGTAGAGAATATTCCTGGCCATTGTTTTTGGCATTGTAATTCAAATAAATCTCTGCCGCTTTTGTATTTTCTAAATAATCAAGATCAAGATGTGCTGTACTTGCTTGTCTATTGAGGATATTAAATATGTGAGTGTATACAAACATATATGCAATGTTTATTCAATGCAGCAGATGTTCAGGGGAGAGGGAAGTAATTTGAACTGTGTAATGCAACACACAGAATGGTAACCGGTTTCCTTTCCTCTCCATCTCTCTCCCCCCAGTTTGTTCTTGCTGCAACATTGCCCTGGTTTCAGCTGGGACAGAGTTAATTTTCTTCATAGAAGCTAGCATAGTGCTGTGCTTTGGATTTAGTACTAGAAGGATGTTGATAAGACTGATGTTTTTAGTTGCTGCCTAGTAGTGCTCAGACTACTCAAGGACTTTTTGAGCTTCTCCTGCTCGGCCAGGTGCATAACAAGCTGGGAGGGAGCACAGCCTGGACAGCTAACCCAAACTGACCAAAGAGCTATTCCATACCATATAACGTCATGCTCGGGGGGAGTTAGTCGGTCGGTCGGTCGCAGGGAGAGTGATCGCTGCTCGGGAACTGCTCGCAGCTCAGGGAGTGATCGCGGCTCGGGACGG
>BOSO01021918.1:14993-37778 GCA_018403395.1 Gorsachius goisagi
TGGGCTTGGACAAGGCGTGGGCTTGGTGCTCCTCAATTTTCTCCTCCTCTCATGCTCAGCACTTGGGTCTCCACAAAGATCATTCACCGCTGGAAAAGACACCGAGACTCTGCAACAAGAGGCGTCGAGGACAAAAAGAGGAGGTCCCACCAGGGACGCACCTCGGCCCGCAAAGGAATTAAACCCGATGATCTTAAAGGGCTTTTCCAACCAAAGTGATTCCATGATTCTATTCTACGATTCTATGCTGCGGTGCCCAGCGATGTTACACCAAAGCACGAGCGCTGCGGTGTGGTGGGGCTCTGCCTGCACCTAAATCAGTGCACAAAGCAGGGCCAGACCTCACCACAGCCAAGAAGCCCCCCCAGAGCCTCTCAGCTGTCTCTGTGCCACCCAGCCTTTCACCCTGAGCATCCTCAGGACCCCTTGTGACCCCCCCCCCCAGCCCACGCAGGGGGCTGCCAGAGCAGCGAGCCTGTTGTCCCAGCCCCGGGGACATGTTGCAAGCCCAGCGTTGGAGGATGGTGCCGGGTGTAGCCCCATCCATTAGAGGAGCAATCCCTGGAGCAAACCCTCCCCAGGAACATGCCCAGGCATCTCTGGAGAAGAGCAAGTTGGGACGGTGCAGCCGAGGGGGCGAGACGTGGCCCCACACCTCTGCTCACACCCTGGCCTGATGCCGTGTCACCGGGTGGATGCAGGCAGCATGCCCTGAGCCCTTGGGTTGCTCCTTTTGGCTGCCCATGCCTTGCTTTTCTCATCTGAAAAACAAGGGGTTCTCGTTTTGATGTCTTCTGCGGGGTGCTGAGTTTCTGCACGGGGATTTCACGTCGCCCTGCGGTGGCTCGCTGCCTTGATGGGATGGAGTAGCCGGGTTATCGCCATCACTATTGCTTTGTGGGTTCTGCAGGACACCACAAGGAAGAAGATCCAGCACAGCCTTAACGTGCTTGGACCTAGAGATGTTCCTGCGCTCTCCAGTGGGACAGGACCTCTGGAGGTCTCTAGGATCCTAACGCTAGATCAGGGTGGCTGTGGCTTTATGTGACCGAGTCTTGAAAAACCTCCAAGGATGGACATCCCTGACCTCTCTGGTGGCCTCTCCCAGGGCTACACCACCCTTCCAGTGAAGACTTTCTTACTGTCCAACCTGGACACAACTCCCAGAGCGTGGTTCGCTGTGCTCACAGGGACAGTGACTGTGGGCCTATGTTCAACCCAGTTGTCACTGTCACCACAAGGTCTGGTGCAACAGAGCTGATACCCAGCCACTCAGGTCCCACTCTGGGACTGCTTTCTAGGGTGACACCAGGCAGCCCATTGCACCAGGGGTGCTGAGCGTGCAGACTGATGACTGTCCTGTACCTGGGACACGATGAGATAGCAAACCCACAGCTTGACGCAGGCATCTTCCAGTCCCAAGCCCTTATTCTGTCCCGTGGCAGCTCCGCTCCTGGGGCTGCTGAAGCCGGCTCCCTTAAGGAGGAAAATCCCATGGGCTGGAGACAGGCTGATCTGACAACTTCACTTTCCTGCAACCTCAGCCAATCTCATCAAGGAAGGAGGTTAAGAGGTAAATCAAGGTGAAGGCAAGAAAGGACAGAGACAGGAGGAAATAAACGCTCAAGAATATCTGTTGAAAAGTATTTGTCTCGCCTGCCTCGAAGAAAATGAGGAGGAAAAAAACCTCCCTGCTTGTGGTTGCTTGTGGGTTTGGGATGCAAGTCTTTGGAAAACAGCTACAGCAAATGCAACGAGACCGAAACCCTTGTTGGGTGATCGCTGAACTCTAAGTCAGGGTGGTGGCTGCAGGCAGGAGACTGCAAGGGAGCCAAAACCTTTCCCACCAACCCCCAGATTGGTTGAGCGCCAGGTAATGATGGCCCAGACATCCCCTTCCCCTCATTGGCTCCAAAGCTTGACTAGGTCAGATGTAGGTCCCTGCACACGGGCTGGGGAATATTGCCCAAAACACCCGGGCTCACATCAGACCTCAAAGCCTCTGCCTGGGATTCTGCTTCTTGGAGGCGTTGCGCTGATCTGGTGAGGTCCTGTGGTGTTAAACTGGTACCAGTCGTGTTGAAATCCCCACTTTGAACGAGTGAGGATTTTGTTCCTGGACACCTATTTGGAAGCCTTTCCAGCATCTCATTTCTCAGATACTTAAAAGTCTCTGTGCCA
This sequence comes from Gorsachius goisagi, assembly GCA_018403395.1. Classification (NCBI taxonomy): domain Eukaryota; kingdom Metazoa; phylum Chordata; class Aves; order Pelecaniformes; family Ardeidae; genus Gorsachius; species Gorsachius goisagi. Next base: position 17,175 of record BOSO01021918.1, read on the forward strand.
TGTCCCACCAGTGTTTATCTGAGACCAGTTTGCACTTGCTTTTGTGTCAGCTCCTGTTCTTAACTTCATTAGCACTTTCCCCTCCTTGGTGTTGTCTCTCTTGATGTGTGCAGAGAGAGAAACCCCCCCTGTCTTCTCAGCTGGGGTTTGCCCCACCCAGCAAAGCCCAGGGCCTTTGGGTTCCCATCCCTCTCCATTTTCTGGCTGTCATTTCCCGTACACGTTCCCATCTTCCATAGACCTCCCTATCTCAGCCTCTCTTTCAACGTGGTGGACCAAAAAGGTGCAAGGACCTGCCAGGACTGACATCTACACGAGCATTGACGCTTCACCGTCTCAACTGGAAATGTCTCACCAGATACTAAAGGCCATCTTCCAGTGCGAGGACAGAATTGCTTTGTTGTAGGCAGTGACCGTCGCATCCAGGTCTTTCTTCTCGTTGGCCACCTTGAGGTGAAGGGCTCTTTGCTCCATGCATGACCCTGCACTTTGCCCTAACAGCTCTCACCCTTCTGACTTCTTAATTCTCCTCATGATGGTTGTTCAGTTCTTCCCAGTTGGCATCATCGTGATGCCCATCAGTGGTGACGTTGCGGTGTGGAGGGTTTGCCAGATTTCTTCTGCCATGGGTCAAAACCAGTTCTGGCAGGATAGGGAAGGTTGTGTGAGTTGGATGAGAGAATGTGGCCATCTTCAGTGAACTTTCTTCCCACCCTTGAGAGCAAGGCACGAGTGGGCAGATGTACACTGCACCAGAAGGACCTCCAAAGTCTGCAGGAGTAAAGATTTTAAAGCAAAAGCTGAGGAAGAAAGCCGGTAGAGGCAGCTGCCATAGAATCACAGAATCATTTAGGTTGGAAAAGGCCTTTAAGATCATCAAGGCCAACCGTTAACGATCTGTCATCACATGCCTGGAGAGCACAGGTGAAGGAGGTTGTTAGAGCAGATAAACAAATGTGAGAAGGGAGAGGAACAGATAGCCCAGAGATAGCACGACCTGCAATGAGGATGGGTGAGGGAGATGAAGCAGCCAGGGAAGAGTTTGCACCTCCCCTGGCGAGAAGACTGGATGAAATCCAAGAGGAATGAGCACAGAGCATTACGCACAGGGGAAGAAATGTGGGCAGGGAGACACAGGAGGTGGAGCAACTGGATTTGGGATGTGAAACTGGGTCACGCAGGGAGTAACGCGGCGGAGCGGTCGCCATGCCAAGAGAGGGCAAGGATGGTCAAGCCAGATGGCAACGAAGGTGAGGGTGGTGGGAGCATCGCACGGTGATGCTGCATGATGGGGAAGAAGCAAGGTGGGACCGCTTGGGGGAAACAGGACTTTTCTCCTTTCCTCCTTGCTGTTTCCTTAGTGTTTTGTCCAAACGGACCGTGGTGCGTCCGATCCCCAGGTGGGACCGGGTGGCGTTCCTCCTGGTGACAGCCCCTTCATCTTCGCTCCGTGCCATGATTATGAGGCCCACGTGGCTTGGCGGGCCCGCTAATTGCATTCTGCGGGGCAGTAATTGAATGAAGGCTCACGAGAGCCATGGATCAAAGGCAGGCACCCATCAATATCTGCCTGCCCCAGAATCCGATTAGCAAGGAGAAGGCATAAATCACGGCTGCCCCTCCCTGACCCAGCAATACTTAATGCAGGTACGGCGCCCGGGCCGGTGGCAGGGAAATCTGATTTGCTCACGAAAGGTTAAGCAACGCCGTGGATGAAAAATTATTGCGATGCCGTGTCTTCTCGGCAGTCATTCATCTCCACGCCGCTTGCTGTGGGATGGAGGGGCTGCCCGAGCAGGCTTTGGGAGATGATTACTCAATGTCGCCGAGACGTGTGAAGTGTTAAAGACCCCCCGGCGGGGCACGGGGCAGTCGTTTGTATTCATTAGTCGGCCCGCTGCAGATGTCGGCTCGCGCTTTGACGGGGTGCGGAGACGCGCGCTGGCTGCCCGGGTCCTCGCTCACGGCCCTCGGGGAAGTGGCGGGACCTGATTTCTTCGCCCTTGGTGGCCCTGGGCACTTGTTGCTCCACCGTGCAGGGGTCTCCCGTCTTGAGGACAGGCGCTCCCGTTTCTCCTCCATCCGCAGTCCTGGTAGCAAAACCATCCCAGCGGGGAACGGGTCGTGTGGAGACCTGAAAAGAACCTGAACTTCAGTCTTTTTCACCCCTGTCCCCTTTTTTGGCTCAAGCTGTGATGGCCCCCAGGCCTGTGCAGGGTACAGGGGATGCTCCACAGCCCCATCCCACCCCTATCATTTGCAGCTCTGGTAAGGTTTCTCCACCATGAAGTGCCAAAGCCCTGTCTGAAGGCCACACTTGGCTCTTCTCCTCCCCAAATCGTTGAGCTTTCACTTTGCCCTACCAGCCCCTTAACAAGCCAAAGCCACGGGTTTTCCCAGGCAGCGCCTGGTGGGTGACTGGATCTCTAGGCATGTTCTGTTCCCATTGGTCCAAGAAAGGATGGGCAGCAGCCTCTGAGCCGTCATGTTTGGGCAGGTCTTCTCTACCTTCCTGCCTTATGCTCTTCCACTTTTCCACAGCATCATGGCTCAAGAGTAGAAGAAACCCACAGGAAAGGGGAGAAGTGTCCTTCGGGTGAAGATCCTTCACCTTGCCCATGCTGAGGGGTGGCCCCCTGCAAGGCCAGCGGCAGGGGCTCCAGCACCGGGTGCTGCTCCCTCAGCACCCCCAGCCCCACCTGAACCTGCAGCTTCTCCTCCTTGCTGCTGCACAACTTTGGGGCTTTTGGGGGGGCAGTGAGAGTTGCTTTGTAAAGGAGACATCACTGGGAACCTAATATTTATTGTCCAGGTTCGCTTTTGGTGGGTGTTGGACACATACCAATGGGCTGTAAAGAGGAAGACCCTGGCTGATGTTCTCTCAGGGGCTGAGATATGAGCAGAACTTTATCTCGGTTGGGTCCTTTCCTAACCTGAGCTGCCCTCAGCTCCACTGGCTCATGAGAAAGCAGAAAACTCCACGGAGAGCCTGACATGGCTGCTGGCAGGGTGCTCCTGCTCTGGATCCTCTTGAAACCCTGGCTATTGGAGGTGGAAATCCCTTGTTTAGCTGTTGAGCACCAAATCTGGCCTCGGCATCGCAGCTTGGGCTGTGAAACCCCTCCAGCTCTCGTGTGCACCTCTTTCTAGGCACAGACTGGGATGTGTCCACTCACACCCATCTTCTCGGAGGGCTGAGGGCAGGATATAAGGCAGCCTGCAGTCGCTGCGGTCGGAAAAGTGTGGCTTTGCATCAGACCATGGGCAGGAGGTGGAGCAGAGCGTGGAGCCCGAGGCCCTGAGCTAAACCTTCACTGCATGTCTGTGATACCCAGCCCCATCCTCCCCATCCCATCACGGGCTGTTGTGTCCCCGCTGAGAGATATCCTGCTCCAAGGAGTCTGCCTTCCTCGGGATGGAAAGGCAACTGCTTAAGAAATTCCAAACTTGGCTGGGGAATTAACTTGGGGGGACTGGTTGGGAGTCTTTGTTGCTTGATGGGCAAAACACGCCCAGCGTGGGGCTGGCGAGACGATCGAAGCATCTTTGTACCTGGTGTATGGGTTTGGATCCCGTCAGATACTTCAGGGTTGAAGTGGGTGGGAATATTCTGTTCACCTGAAAGCAGGTGGTGGAGGAAAGGATCTCAGCGGCGTTTGCAGGTAGGAGGTTGCGATAGCGCGGCTGGGCTGCAGGTTGCACGTGCTGTCAAAAGCACGAGGGCATTACCAGCGAGAGTGCAGGCTGCCAAGGGTGGCGCAGACCTGCGACCTCTATTTTGTTACTAAGGACCTGGTCAAAAGTCCCCCCCAGAGCTTCGATGCGGCGTGGAGCAAGCCCTTGGTGAGCAGCATCGGTCGGATGCCCTCCGTTCTCCGCAAGAACCACCAGCTTGCTTGAAGTGATGGCTCCAGCGCCGCAGAGCTGAGGTCAGGTTTGACCTCCCCACCCTCCTGAGCTGTTGCATCTCACCAGGGGACCCAGGAGAAATCAAGCAGCTCATCAGCACATCTGCTTTGGCCAAAGATCACCCTTCTCCAGCGTTGCTTGGGAGAAGACAACTCCACTGTCAACTTGGCGGAAGGGACGCAAAGCCAGCTCATCCCCGAGGGCAAACTGGGCTACCCGAAGCCTTCAAGGTCATGTCCTGGACATCTCAGCATCAAAAACATCGCTGTGGCGACCTACGCGGGCAGCAAATCCCCATGGACAAGCAATCCTGGGGATGATCCCGCACATCCAGACGCCAGGAGTGGCGAAGTCACAGCTTTCCTGCCTGGTTCCAGTGTTCCCCGACTTCGGGAGAGGTTTGTGAGCTCTGCCTGCAGACAGCCCAGCCCTGGGTTCGTGCCCGCGTGTGGTGGCATGCAGGGGTAGATGATAGCATCTCGCTGGGGTTTGGCCCCAAGGTGCTGGAAGGAGTGCAGGGGGGGATGCTGGCTTCATCGAGAACCCAGCTCGGGGTTGGACACTGAGCACAGTATATGTCAGGACTGGCCTTTTTGGGGTTACCAGGGCAAGATTTCCCCACCACTGACTTGAGCTTAAGACCAAACCCTTAGTCCTAACCCAGGAAAACATCTCACACCTGCTCGAACGCTTTCCAGCCTCTGGGACGCTTTCCCGGGGTAGGGCTGCAACGAAAGCCCCAAGGCGGTGTCTCTACCAGCAAATTAAACAGTTCCAGGGTTCAGACACCAATTATCCTCACTGTTAAATTATTAGCACTCGCCCGGATAATTCTCAGGCACGGTTCGGGAGCGTGCGTGGCCCCAGACCCTTCCCAATCGGCGGGTTGGATGTGGCCACCCTCTTTTGGCCGGTAGGGGAGGTCATTTCAATGGGCAAAGACCCGGTGGCCCCGGGCACGTCCCTGGGTCCTTCTGCAGCCCAGGGCATGGTCAGCCAGGTTCTCGTTTAGCAAACCTACAGCTCAAGGCTTTACAGCTTGGGGAGTTACCAAACATGCAGCCGTGAATACCTAAGTGATAGTAATAAATAATAATTGCAAGCATTCCTATTTGTTTCCAGCAGCATCTTTTTTAATTTTTTTTTTTTTTTCTTTCGTTTTTGCCAGGATGCTTGTTGCTGCTGATTAAGGCCACATCTGCTCCAGCTGGTATTGTCACCAGGGAATGTCTAATTCCCAGCAGCCGAGCCAAGAAGAAACCCTCGCCTTCCCACCAGCTGGCAAACCCCAGGCAGCTCCTGCCGTGCCTCCCAGAAAGCCGCTTCCCCTCCGAAACCGGGACCCAGCAGTGCAGGTATCTGCCGGCACCGGAGAAATCCCCGTCGCCAGCCAAGGCTGCCCAAGCTGCCCGCTCCTCCGCCTCCGAAACCCCCGCGTGCTCCCCTGGCGCTTTTGATCTGCCCGTCTGCTGGGGAGGTGGGATGGGCGGGCGAGATTTGCATGCTGGAATTTTGACGAGGAAGTTCCCCGGTGCAGAGGGCACTGACTTCTTCCTTGCTTTTTGCCTTCTTATATCTTAATTTGTTTTTCTAGTCATCTAGTGGACAACCTTCTATTATTTTTTTCAGTACCTAAAGGGGGCCCAGAGGAAAGGGGGGGACAAGCTTTTTAGCAGGGCCAGCTGGGACAGGACAAGGGGGGATGGTTTTAAACTAAACCATGGTAGGTTTAGACTGGATCTAAGGAAGAAATTCTTTCCAGTGAGGGTGGTGAAACCCTGGCAGGGGTTGCCCAGAGAGGTGGTGGAGGCCCCATCCCTGGGACCATTCCAGGCCAGGTTGGATGGGGCTGTGAGCAACCTGATGTGGTTCAAGGTGTCCCTGCTCCTGCAGGGGGGTTGGGCTGGGTGACCTCTAGGGGTCCCTTCCCACCCAAAACATTCTATGATTCTATTCTATGATTCTATTTTTTCCCCCCAAGGACTACTAGAAAACAAGTGAATGTGACCTGGGACATCCTTAACCCCGGAGTCATCCTGACCCCATTCCCATATAGATAAGCCGATGACTAAAGTACGTCCTGGGCTTTCTGAGACACACCTCGTTGCTTGGCTCCCTTCTAAATATTTTTTTTACAGTCGTTCTCCCCACCCCGCTGGGGAAATCGCACCCAAGGGAAGCGGAGTGTGTCTGCATCTGGGTAACGCTATGCCCAGGTAGAACCAGGGAGCACTGATGCTCAGGGAAACCATTTTCCTCCTCAAAAAAACAAGGGAAGGGGAAAGGTGTGAGCTTGGTTCTGCTGGGCATGGTCCAAGCATCCAGTGTCCCCCTCCAGCTTGGTGCTACTGAGCCCTCTGAGCCTGAGCTTGTGGGCTACGGCGCTGGAAGGACGCAGACTGGTTGGAGACGGTCCAGAGCTGGGCTGCAAAGAGACCAGAGGGCTGGAAATCGTGGCCAAAGAAGGAAGATCAAAAGGCTTGAAGTTGTTTAGCTTAGGAAAACTTTCTAACAGCCTACAAATATGTAACGGGCTTCTGCAAAGGGGAAGGGAATGAACCGTTCTCCGTGTACACCAGGAATTGGCTTAAATGGCATCCAGAGAGGTTGAAGGTAGGAAGAACATTTTTCTATGGTGAGGACAGGCATTGGTGCTGGGGGCTGCGGTGGGGCAGCGCCTCCAGACGTGGAGGTTTGAGAAGAGGAAGGACCAACCCGTGTAGGGAGCGGTTTGGGCTGGGTCCCCCCAGCTTCAGCGTCGGAAGGTGGTGGGAGCCGCTGCCTTGCCGGTAGCAAGGATGCAAGCTGGATTGCCGAAACGATCCGGTAACAGGGTGGTTTTAAACACTGCTTTCAGGGTTTTCTTTCTTGTTTGTTCAAACCCAGATCTTTCCAATGATCCTGTGGCTAAGCCAGCTGGGAACAGGGCTTCTGAAAGCAATTTTATTGCTGCAGACACAGTAGCATCAACCCCCCCACCCCCTTCTTCCCTTGAGTCTCCCCCAGCACGCGCTTTTCTTTTGCAAAATCTGAAACTAAGCAGTTGGCTGCCCTGCTCCCGAAATCTGGGGCTCCCGGGGTGACACTGAGGTCCTGCCAGCCTTAGCGCAGGGACGTGGATGAGGGGGTTCGCCTGCCCCTGGGCGATGGGTTCCAGCTGGACACTGGGCAAGATTCAGCTCCCAGGCTCCTACACCTCAATCTAGAGGTGAAATTCAGTTGCAGACGTCTCAGGGACCAGTGCCGGTTTTGGAGACCTGGGAAGCCCACTTGGCCTCTGGTTGTTGCTCAAGGAGGATGCGATTCTGCCGGGGGTGCTGAGCTCTTACCAGCAGCTCCATATGGGCAACTCGGATGCCTCAAGCACCACTTGGTTACCTCTGTGTGGGCAACTGAGACCTGCCTTAAAGACCTAGTCTGTGTAACCAATGCAATGGAGAGCTAGCAGCTGACCACGCGTAGATTGGCGTGAGCTGAAGATCTCCATTGCCTAGGAAATATCCCAGGAGATGGAACAAGGGGGAATTTGCTCCTACCTGCTGCTTTGCCCATGACTCTGCTCACCCATAAGGCAGCAGGGCTTAAGCATGGGATGTGGAGAACCCTCCTAGATGTTGTATGGCGCATGGAGGGCCACCACAAGGCACGTTGGTTTTCTGAGCATGGGGCAGCCACGCTGGCATGGAGATGCACCGAGCTTGGGGAGGTTGCTGGGGCTGCCAGCATGAGCATGAACCCAAGGCTGAAGGTCATTCTTGGTCAGATAGCTACTCCCAGCTTTTTTATGCGTTGCCTGCAAAGCAAATGCCTTGTTCAAACACGCTCCTCCATTGGCAAACAGGAAAAGAAACAAAATAATGCTGCTTGGGGCCGGGAGTGGAAAGGTGCTGTGGCCTGACAGAACCAAACTGCTCCGAGCTGAGGTGGGGGGGAAGGCAGCAAAGAGGAGTAAGCCTTCGGACGTGCCGAGCGGTGGCAAGCATAGAAGCAGCTGTACGTCCTCCTGGGTCTGTCCATTCTCCCTCCTTCCTCGTAGCACGCGCGGTTGCGTGGTGTGTCCTCACCTCTCCTTCGGGACCTTGCGAAGCAGAGAGGTGCTGGAGCCATCTCCCACCGCAAGGGCAGATGAGCTGTGAGCGAATGGAGTTCGTGTGCTCTGGCCCATTTCAGAAGCTCCGAGGTGGGGCTTTAGGTACGAGCAGTGTTTTCTACACCTATCTGCTCTGAGTAGAGCTGGGCACGTCTTCAGGCACACCAACCTTTCTGTGGGTCCAGAGTAGAGCAGCTTCAAGCCAAGTCCTGGCACAGGATGATTGAGTGTGACTTAATGATGTCAGCGGGGCAATTAGGCAAAAAAAAGGTGGTTGTCGGGCAGGACGATGGGTTAGGAAGGGCAGAGGTGATATGGTCGTTAATCCCATAAACCAGAGAGAAAACAGAGGCAATAATTACCTGTGAAGCAGAGAAGCTGCTGTTGGGGAAGCCTCTAAAAGGCTGTGAGAGCATTACTGCTCCTCAATCCATCATCTTTAGTGCCCAGCAGGCACAAGCTCTGCTCTTGGTTTTTCCTTCCCAGGGCGTTTCTGATGGTGGTGAACAAGGCTGAGGTGGGAGCTGGGCTGGTGGGGCAGGGGGGACCGTGGTGATTCTCATGGTGGCTGGTCCTCCTTGGGTCACCCAGCCATACCCAGGACCCAAAAGGAAAGGATCGCCCCTTGCTGCATGTTTTGTGTCACCTCTCTGCTGGGGGTGGTGCCTAGTGTGTGGCTTAGGACCCTCCGAGCGAAAGCAAGGGAGAAAAAAATCGGAGGAAACTGCTCCCAAAACTGTTGAGAAGAAATAACACCCACCCAATTCCCTGGCTGCTCTTGGGAAGTTGATGCCCATGCTGTGAGGCCCCGGAATCCTGCTAAACGTGGGAGACGGATTCATCTCACCCAGCTTCAGATCCCTTGGGATCCTTCTAGAGCTGAAGGATAAGGGGTGGCCTTCCCACCTAGGATTCCCCTGGCTGGTTTTTGGTGGCTAAGTTGGGATGAGGTGAGTAGAGAGGAAGGCTGAACAGAGGCTCTCGGGCAAAATATTTATGTTCAGCCAAAAGAAACCCATATGATGTGAATCCTGATGTCTTCCCAGTGAACGTCCGTGCTAGACCAGAGAGTGTTGCAGTCTCTGATCCCAGTTACCACCCCAGGGGTATCAGTCTCCCTCCCATTTCAGACGATGCCTTTTAGATGCCAAGAGGGCTGCTCTGATAGGCATTGGAAGAAAACTTACAAAGGTGGGAAATACCTGATATCAGAAGGAAGAGATTTCTTTTTAGGGGTGATATTCTTGCTCTGGACCTCCATCCCCAGGGATGTCGTGAGAACTTACACGCAGAAACATTGAACACCAGGCAGCACGAAGACGTGCAAAGCGGTCTTGAAAGTTTAATCTTCTGCTTTGGCGGTGCAAAAAGGTGGGTTAAATTTGACAGCTCTTAAAGGCCTGGTCTCCCTGGTTGTTCTTCAGTTGGACAGCAGGCCTCGTTGCCTCTGGAAGCCACCAAGGCTCAAAAATTTATCAAGGGTCAAAGAAGAACGGGGCATCTCTCTGGGTGATCAGGGAGGGAGCTGGGGTTGCTGCTGGTGCTCTCCAGGAGGGGGTTTCAGAGAGCTGCTGATGGGTTTCAGGAGGGATATGGAGCTCAAACCTGAGGTCTCCGTTCACTCCATAAGTGCTTGACTGCCAGTACTTGGCTCCCAGGAGCGTCCTTCATGGGAAGAGGTGGGAGAGCATCCAGTGACGGTTGCGTGACATCCCTGAGCATGGCAGGAGGTGGCTCTGTTCCTCAGCATCTCCGCAAGGTTTGTAGAGGGCTTTGAAGGAGGGGGTCTTTCCACGGGAGGAAACCTTGAGCAGGGCAGGGAGGGTGACGTACCTCTCCCAAAATGTTCCCCCTTGTCCGAAGCGGGAGCGGGCCTCTGAACAGCTAATGCAAGCAGGTAACGTGGAGACTGGTGGTGGGGTCGGAGCTTTCAGGCCAGATATCACCCCTTTAAGACAGTCGAGCCAGATATCACCCATTTCATCTTCTGCCTAATCGCGTTCCCCTCCTCTTTCCTCCGCCTCCATGACGGCGATCTCGTGCCATGCCTTTGCTTTCCCCTTCCTCCTCCCCTGGCTGCCCGCACTCCTCCTGCACCTCGGCTTCTGCGAAGGAGCAGCGAAGAGGGGAATGCCCCCCTCCCTCCCCCCAAATCCCATTTTTCCCCTCGGTTGAGGGCAGGTGCTGAGCCGGGGTCCCACCACCCCGCCATGCTCGCGAGGCCGCTGGCGGGGTGTGCGTGTGCGGGCAGGGAAGCCGGGGAGAGGAACAGTAGGTTTTTTCTCTTCCCGGCGACGCCGACGTGGTGATCAGAGGAGCTGGCCAGAGTCCTAATGAAGATAAATGAATATCCCCCTCTCCTCCGCTCCTCCGGCTTTTATTGATGGGCTGCGGGGTGAAAGGCGAGAGCCTGAATGTTCATTTAAGCAGACGTCACGAGTTTCTTTGGAGGGGAAGGTGTAAGAAAAACCGCCTTGTGCTTGAAAGTTACTCCAAGATGAGCACGCTCGGCTTTACAAGCCTTTCTCCATTCCTTCCCCATCCATCACTTCCCAGGAGCCCTTTGTAAATGCAAATTGCACTTTGATAGAAATAATGCACTGAGCCTCTATTAGTGTCTGTGTAATGGAGAGGGCTATTTTAATGCAATCATTCTTAAAAGAAGCTCCTCTGTGCCTTATTTTAGGCTGTGTATCAAAAACCAATCTGAAAACGCGCCTCCTCCCCTGCCCTCCTGCTTCCTCCCGTCTCGGACCTTCGCAGGTGCTGGGATACTTTTTATTTTTGGGCTTGGGATTCGGGGAGCTTCGCAGGTGCTGGGATACTTTTTAGTTTTGGGCTTGGGATTCGGGGAGGCAGCCTGGGGGTTTGACCGTGTGAATGAGAGCTCAGGCGGACGCCGCGTCCGACCTGGTCCCCGGGGCAAGGCGTATGCAATCATAGACTCATAGGATCGTTGAGGTTGGCAAAGCCCTTTAAGGTCATCAAGTCCAACCGTTCCCCTACCACTGCCACCCCACCCCCAAACCCTGGCCCTCAGCACCGCCTCTGCCCGGCTGTTAAATCCCCCCAGGGATGGGCACTCGAAAGCCTTTTGAGGAAGGAATTGTTCCCAATGGCCAACCTCAACCTCCCCTGGCACAACTTGAGGCCGTTTCCTCTTGGTGTCCCACGCTAGGACGCCTGGACCATGGGATGGCGATGGTGAACATAGCGGTGGGACAACCTACATCCTTCAGAACTTGCCATCCAGGGAAGGTCCAGCTGTGATTTTTTTGGGGGGATGAAATGCCCCATCCCCTGGAGCTGTTTCTTCCCAGGCTTTCGCGTGGGTTTTCTGGCAGGAGGGAGCTTGTTCAGGCCCAGCTATGGACATCTCGCGGTGTGATGGATTTGCAGAGCAGCCCCCCGAGATCCCTGGCGTGTCTCTGCACTCAGCAAACCAAATTTTCTCATGTCCCTGCCTGATCTCTCCCTCCCAGGGTGTGCACAGCAGCTCTAGCACTGAAATCAGTTTAAGCTGCTTTAAAAAAAAAAAAAAAGAAGAAAAAAAAGGAACATTTTAAAGCATTGAGATCCCCCTCCACACACACACTTTGGGAGGTCAGAAAAAACCTGCTTTGAACTGCTTAAAAACAAATCCGAGGCGTCATTCATCTTCATTAATGAGATATTTAACCATTTCCTTTTAATAACCTCTTGATGCATACGCCAAATGAAAAAACCATATTTTGGTCTCATTTTCTGCTTAAAAGGCCATTATTTTGGTCTCATTTTCTGATTAAAAGACCATTACGCTCCATGCCCCTTCCCACCTTAACCTTTAGAGGTTTTTGGTTTTTTTTTTGCTTTTTTCCTGGAATTACCATCGCACTCCCTGGGAGCGGCGCAGGCTCCGTCTCGCACCCTCCGTGTGCGCCGCTGTGATTTGTGGCGGCGGGGGTCAGGGAAAGGGGGGGGACCTTGCCATCTCTCCAGGGTCTCCTACAGGGCTGCCGTGCAGGATTGAATCTCCTGGAGAAGTCGATCCCGGTGGATCGGTCTGCCGGCCTCCTCCTACCTGTTTGGGTACGAATTATGCTGGGTGCTGGGGTGGATTTTTCTCCCATGATTGGAAATCAAAGCCATTTCAGTAGCATGAATTTCGAAGCCCCTTCCCAAAGGACAGCTTCAAAGGTGTGGTCTTCCAGCACCTTCCCAGCGGAGATGAAATATTTAGCGCCAGGCAGAAACGTCAAGAGCAAGCCACCGAGCGGCTCTTCTGAACTCCGGGGTGGGGACCGGCACTTTTTGGGGGTCCTTGACTCCCAGTGAGAAAGATAGCGGGAGAGAAAAGTCCTTTCATAAATCAGAGAAGCAGCGTGGAGAACAAAGGGAGGAAACATAGAAAGCAGAGGGGGGACTTTCCTGTTTCTCGAAGAGCAGAAGAAGAGGAATGGGGAAGGCAGCGTCGTTAAAGTGAAATCCCCGACTGGAATGACAAAAGGAAGAGAAATTAAAGCCAGATTTGTTCCCCTGGGCTGAAGGAAGGAGGATCCCTTTTGGTTTGTTCCTTCTTTCTTGTTTCCTTTAAAGACAGGAGATCAATTGTGGGGCTTAATGAGAACCGTCTAGCGCGAGAGGTAGACAATGCGAGACCGAGAAGGATGTCCCAGCGCCCTGGAGATTTTACAGCGGCTTTGAGCATCGGGATCCGTCCCTGGAAGACGCAGCCCATCTCCGGGCCGCGGCGTTGGGCAACGTGAGCATTGCATGGCGGGGACCACCGGTGGCAATCCCGGTCCCTTGTCCCAGGGGACCACCACATCCATGGGTCCGTCCTCCGGCGCGTGCCCACGTTGCGAGCTGGCGATGCGGACGCGAGGCGCTCGTGGGCGGTGGTGCATCGGGATCCTTTGGAGCTGTCGTGATGGTGACAGCAGCATCGCTGCCCGTGGTCCCTCACCAGGATCCTCCCAGTCAGGAGGATGTGCCTAACTGGGCTCCAAATGCAGGAAGGGGTTTTTGGGGTGCTGTTGTCATGCTGAAGGTAACCTTGGGTGTAGAGTTTCTACCAAGTGCTAAGGAGGACTTGCTGGGATGCTACTGGGATGTCCCCTTGGAGGGAGAGGAGAGCTCCTCCTGGGGAAATCTCTCTGGGAGAGCTTCCCAGAGAACATTTGGGTGCTCCTGGAGACCCTCACGGCAGACGGGGGATGCCCGCAGGAGGCAGATGCAAACAAACCTGCTCTTTGCATGCTAAACTCACGCCAACGTAGACGCCCCATCTCTCCTAGGTTTAAACCCCATCACCCATTAGAAGGCAGGGAAGGATGCAGCGGGGGGAATAAAATCCCTGATCATTTCCCACCTCATTCCAGGAATTCCCACCCTCTTCCCCGGCTCCACGGGCAGGAGCGAGAGCGGGAAGCACTCGGACACATCCGCGCCTCTCCCGGCGGAGCGAAGCCTCCCGGATCGGCGCGGAGCCGCCTTTTTGGAGGCCTCAACGCTCGGCCCTGGGGATGCATCCTCTTTCAGAGCGAATTATTTTCTCTGTCACTTGATAGGTCTGGAGCCCAGCACGATCCCTGGAGCTTCAGCCGGAGAGAGGGACCTTTCACTGGGCAGGTAAGGGGGACGGGGCGGGGGACGGAGAGGAGGGGGAGGAGGTCTGCGGTAATAGCCCTGAACTTGGCTCCCGCCTGTTAATGAATGCAAATGAGCTTTTTTAGCTACTGGGTCACTCCGGGGGGTTTTGTGCAAAGGTTTTGTGCTCTTAACCGTAACTGTTCACGTGCCCGGCTTGAATGGCGAGGGGCACGGCGGAGGCTGAAAGGATGAGCAGGTACCTCCTCACACCAAAATGTTAACAACTTCCTCCCCACGCTGCTTGCCAGCTCCGGAGATTCGATACGGTTTCATCCGGGCCTCGAAAAACCCTTTGCAAAGGTGGTTGGGTTTTTTGGGTTTTTTTGGTTTGTTTTTTTTTGCCCCCCGGGGCCTCGTCACCCTGGATATTTAATACTCGGTTATGGGTTTGCTCGCTGTCACGCGAACAAGAAGTGGGGTTGCAGAAGGGGGCGATGCCTCCCAGTTAATGCCTCCCAGCACCAGTACCCCTAAACCAGCCCAACAGGGCACCCCACGAAGCCCCTGGTTATTGCTGAAGCTGCTCGTTTCTGGTCCCATCATAAATCCAGGCTGGTTTATGCGGGAAGACGGGGTTTGCCTCCTCAGAAAACCTGGGTGCGGCTCAAACGGGATATGAATTTCTTTTCCCTGCTTTTTAACTGGGGGAAATGGATTGATTTGGGGTTTAAGGCAGTTTTCCCTAAAAGAAAACTGAATCCTGCAAGGGGAATGGGAAAACCTCCTTGAAACTCAGCGATCCTAAAGAAGGGCTGGAGAAACCATGGGCGGGTGTCTCGGGAGACGGAGAAATATTCGGAGCTGGCATCGCCCCACCTGATCCACACGTGAAATACCGATTTATTCTGTGGGTTTCCTTTTAACCACGAGGTCACATAAGCCATTTGCAAGATCCAGAGCGGTGCTGCTTGAAAGGGGATGAGGCATTTTTGCAAGAAAATGAGCTTTCAGCTTTGTTCCGCGTTGTCCTTGAGGGAAGTGGAAAATTTCCTGAAACTTCCCAAAACTAGAAAGACCCATTCTAAAAATGCCATTTTCTTCTCCTTCCCAATACCTGTCCACTCTCACAACCCCCCCCTCTTATCTCTGGATGCAGAGGAGAAGGGTGTCCCTTCTTGCTTTGCTAAAAAAAAAAAGATAAATTGAAAATTGCTGAATTCTGATGGGGGGAAAAGAGCTGGGTTATGGCTTTTTTTTTTCATCTTTTTGAAAAAAATATCAACTACCTCTTGTGCCTTGCTGGGACGCAGGCCTGGTGTCATCTGCCCTGTCCCTCCCCTGTCCTGCTTTTTGGTGCCACCTCCTCTTGTCCCCAAGGCTGGGTGAGCTCCCAACCCCATGCTTAGGCCCGGGGGCACCATCCTGCACCCGTGTGCACCCGCGTTCGAGCAGGTTGCAAACCCAAGAGCCCCTGAGAGGGGTTTCCACCCTGGGGCCACCAGCAGGTGCTTGGGTGCTTCACCCCGAAACTCTGCAGCAAAGGGGTGGCCCCAACCCAGAGCATCATCCCAATGTTGAAGGCTTCTTGGCCCGGAGGGGTGCAGGTGCTGCAGGCTGGGAGGGTGCAGAGTTAACAGGGGGTGTCCCTCCCCCAGGGTGGGCTCTGCTGGGTGCCCTGCAATGCTGGGTACCCTAAATTCTGGGTTCCCCAACCGCCAGGCGCATGCGCCCTGAACACCCTGCCCGCCCCAGCTGTGGGCAGTCTCCGGAGCTGGCCGCCATCCTCAGCTATTTGAGGCAAAAGAAGGGAAATTTTTAAAAGGTATGGAGGGGCAAAGGGGATTTTTGGGGGGTCCTTTAGGAAAGCCTCTCCTCGGTGGGGAGCCCCGCTCCGCTGCCGGGCCGTGTCTCTGGAGGGCAGTGTGCGCCCGGCGCAAGCCAAACCCTTCGTTTCGGCGCTCGGGGAGACAATGAATCCCACGCCGAACTTCCTCTCGTTTGAGCCTTGATGTGTTTTTCATTTGGCTCTTGTTTTGTTTTCTTTCTTTTCTTTTTCTCCCCCCCCCCCCCCCCCAGCTTCTTCCCTGGTTTTCCCAGTGGGATTTAATAAGCAGAGCCGGCGGGGCTCGAGGGACGGGAGCCGGCAGCCGGGCATTGCCGTGGGTAGGATCGCACGCCCGGCGGCTTTGCTTGCCACCCCTGTAAAATCACTGCCGTGCAAAAGCCAATGGTCTCCACTGCTCCCTTCCTAGGAATTTTTTTAAACTCTTTTTTTTTTTTTTTTTTTCAAAGGGTTTCACCCAACTTTGGGAGAGGGGGCAGGAGCAGGGAGGGGAAAGGGAGCTGGTGGGGATCTCCAGCGTGGAGAGAAGGGTGGAAGTCCAAGATAACGGGGTAAATCCCAGCCCCCCTTCACCCGCACCCGGCGTTTTCTAGCGAGGAAAACCTGCCCTTAGAGATTCCTGAGCAAACTCGGCGTCATTCCCGCTCGGCGCCTCCTTGACGTTGCCTCTTCAGCGGTGTTTTGTACGAAAAGATCTGGGGGTGGAAATAGGGCTTCAGCAGCATCTTCAAAATCGCGTCTGCCGCCCATCAATACCGGCACAGACGTAGCCCTCGCTCCCTCCCTCCCTGTCTCCCATTACCCTGGCATTTTCTTTTGAGATGAACGGGGGAAACTCCGGCGTAGTTTGCTTTTCCTTCCGAGCGGGGTAAGATGTTTCTCGTTATGCCTTTTTAATTTTCTAAAAGGCTGCGTGGCATGTAGAATAATAGCGGCTGTATTCTTGCCACCATGCAAAAATCCTGCGCAGCCCACCCTTTCGAGTCATTATCGAAGACGACCCAGGCAGGGGCAAAGCCAGATGGTTTTCCAAACGGGCTGAGATTTTTTGGGAGAATGGTTTTACTGGTAGCAAAAGGCAAAAAAAAAAAAAAAAGGGGGGGGGGGGGGGAATTTGTTAGGAAAAAGAGAATAAATAACCAGCCAGGGCTGGCGGGTCGGGTTTTCTCAGAAAGGCATTTACAGCAGATTTTTTTTAGGGCAATGTTTTGCAGAGATGCTAGAAAGGAAGATAAAATGGGAGCCGATCGAGGAAGCAAGCGAGGAATTAAAAAGAAAAAATTAAAAAAATAAAAAAGGAGGAGACTCAGGAAAAGAATCTCTTCTTCTGGAAAGGAAATTTCAAACCCAGAGACGTTAAGGGAAGGTACCTCTGGATACCGGAGGTTATTCACAATCTACAGAAAATCTCGCCCGCTTAAACCTTCCCATTTGCAGGAGCAGGGGGGGAAAAAGCAGGCAAAATGTTCCTGATGGAGCCAAAAAAAAAAAACAAACCAAAAGCACCAGAAACTCAAGACTTGGTGTGTGCAGCTCCCACCGATGCCCCCGAGCGGAGCTCCCGTGGGGATGCCTGCCTGGAATTCGGGATGCTCCGAAGGGGCAGCGAAGCATTCGGCCGCTGGCTTATTGCCCTGGCGTTCGGTTTTGGAGAAGGGATGGAGGGCCGGGATGGCTTTGGGGGAGGTTGGAAGGGGCTGAGAGCGACCGCAAAATAGCTCTTGCAATGCGGGGCGGCACCTGGGGGGGGGGGGGTGGGGGGGGAAGGAAATTGAGCGTGGATGGGAATAAAGCTGTGGGTGGGAATAAAGCCATGGGTGGGATAACCCCGAGGGGTTGCGTGCCTGTCCCTGGAGCATCTTCCCGAGGGACCGTCCGGAGCTCGGCCCTGACAAGTGGAGCTTTGTAAGATGTAAAAAAAAAATGAGCTGGGGGGTGTGGGTGTGGGTGTGTGTTTTATTTTTATGGCATTTGCGTGTGTGTGTGTCCCCCTGCAGCCAAGCTCCCCAGCGACGCCTGGCGCGGGGCCGAGCCGCCGTTCTGTTCCTTGGGAGAAGGTCTATGCAGAAAAAGGGGGAATATCGAAATCATCTCGTTTCCGTCGCTCCTCGGTCTCGTATCAAACAAAAGACGGATGGGACCGAGAAAGGAGGGGAAAAAATCTCAACCTGTTCCCACCCGGCCTTAGAAAGATCGCGGTCATTATCGCCGCAGCTTCACATTTCTAAAGGGGCTTCATTTTTCTTTTAAACACTGGCATCTTGTTAAAAAAAAAAACAAAACGGGAGGAGAAAGCCCCCGTTTACATCCCCCCCTGCGCCCCTCCCCAAGCCGAATGGCTTTTCCTTGCCTTTCCCTGCCCTCCCCACAGCCTCAACTTTAACACCTGGGAAAAGCAAGTCGAAAGGCAATCCAACCAAAACAAAAATCAAGGCCCCCAAGCCTGGCTTTTCTCGATGGCGTTTCTCCATCTGACAAAAGCCTTTGGTTTGCTCTCATTCTTTTCATTTCCTTGATGGCTCCCCAATTGTCCAGCCTTCAAGAAAATGCACTTTAGCTCTTTGTCCCCAAATGTAATTTGATAAACTCTTTGCAAAAAGAAAAAAAAAAAAAAAAACGAAAAAAAAAAAACCCCACCAACATTCTGGTTTCGGAGGCTTTTCAAAAAAAAGAAGGGGAAAAAAAAAAGGAAAAAAAAGAAAAAGAAAAAAAAACCCAACCCCATGAGCTGCTCCTGCACGGGGTGCGAGTGGGGGAGCCGATATTTGAGAGCCTTTTTGAGCATTTTAAATAAAAATAAGGGGGTTTGCGCTGGGGCGATGGAGGAGAGGAAGAAGCGGGACGGAGGGGGCCTGGTCGGCGATGCGGGGCGGGCGGTCGGCAGCCGGGGGGCTTGGGGGAACACGGAGGAAGCTTTACATTGTCATCGTCCCGAAAAGCTTATGAATACTCATTTTCAGGCAGCACCCTGTGGGCGGGGACCACCCCAGCTTTCTACGCTATAAAATGCGACGGGTTTCCCTGGCGTGGGGAGCGGTCCCCGGGATCCAGGGCTTCGGGGTGGCTGAACTCCACTTGGGACTTCAAGGTTTGGTAAGTGGCGCAAATGATTGGATTTGAATCCATTCATTTATTTATTTATTTATCTATCTATCTATTTATTACCCCCCTGGTGGGAACTGGTGGCTGAGCAGGGTTTTCGGTATCGGGGAGCCTGTACCCAAGCGTCAACGAAATCTCCGTTTCCCCGTCCTTCGCTCCCCTCGGGTTTTATTGAGCCGCTGCTGCCCAAGGGGGTGGTGGTGGTTGTTTGCTTTCATCCGAAGGGGTGAAAAAAACCAGCGATGACAACTTTGAAATTTCATTGCAGGGCTTTAAAGGCGCCTGGGTACAAAAAAAAAAAAAAAAAAAAAAAAAAAAAAAAGCAAAGCAAAGCAAAACAAAGCCCTAAACCACAACCGGGGGCCTATTCCCAGGTGGGGGAAGTGGTGGAACTCCGCTCCGGGCAGGGCACGCTGGCTGCTGGGACCCCCCCTTGGGAATCTGGAACACTTTTTTTTTGAGGGGGGGTGGGGGGAAAAACCACCAAAACTGGTCAGGAAGCAAAAAGGAAAATTGCGGATTTGGGGGCAAAAAGGAAAATTGCAGATTTGGAGGCAAAAATGAAAATTGCGGATTTGGGGGCAAAAATGAAAATTGCGGATTTGGGGGCAAAAAATGAAAATTGTGGATTTGGGGGCAAAAAGGAAAATTGCGGATTTGGGGGCAAAAATGAAAATTGCAGATTTGGGGGCAAAAAATGAAAATTGTGGATTTGGGGGCAAAAAGGAAAATTGCGGATTTGGAGGCAAAAATGAAAATTGCGGATTTGGGGGCAAAAAGGAAAATTGCGGATTTGGGGGCAAAAAATGAAAATTGTGGATTTGGGGGCAAAAAGGAAAATTGCAGATTTGGGGGCAAAAACTGAAAATTGCGGATTTGGGGGCAAAAAGGAAAATTGCGGATTTGGGGGCAAAAAATGAAAATTGCGGATTTGGGGGCAAAAAGGAAAATTGCGGAACTGGCTGCAAAAATTACATTGCAAATGTGGTTTGGGGTGGTTTCCCCCCCCCTCATTAATCGCCTGGCAGGGACAGTGGTTAAGTTAGAAAGGAGCTGGAGAGGGGATTTCGCGGCAATGTAAAGCTTCCATACGTTCCGGCTGCCCTGCGGTGCTGGTGGGAGCGGCCCAGCGGCCCCCACGCTTGGTTTGCCAGGCAGGTGGCTGAGCGGTCCGAGGGCGTGCTGCGGTCCATCACCGGGGACCTTCCCAAATCCGCTAAAAAATGGTCCTCGAAGGGACCTGAAAGCCCTCAAGACCAAAAACCACGCCGTCAGACCGACAACAAAGTCGCAGCGTTCGGAGCGGGTCGTTAGCAAGGAGCCCCGCCTCAAAACTTAAAAGTTATTTGGGTGAACTCGATTTTTTTTTAAAATGAATTTGATTTTTTTTTCGATCCAATAGATTTGACTTCTATTTTGATTTTTTTTAAATCAAACACAAACGGCGTCACACGCTGTGCATGGTGGGAGGGCGCGGTGATAAAACCAGGCTTTGAATGGGATGGGAGAATCAAAAATTGCACTCGGGCACTTCCAGTTCCTCCCTGTTCCCCTTTCGGTGGGTTTTGCCAGCGCTGGGTGAGATACGGAGAGGAATGATCCGTGCGTTAAAAAAAAAAAAAAAAAAAAAAAAAAAACGAGGGGGGGGGGATGAGGCATGCGCAAGCAGTCAACAGCGAGAAAAAGAAAAGGCAATTTCAGAAGCAGCCGCTCCCTTTGAAACAAAAATAAAATAAAATAAAATATTACCTAGCCGTGCCTCCGGGATCATTTCAGGCCATCCACTCTGTCCGTGGCGGCCGAGACGGATGCGGCTCGCTCTGCCGGGGACGGCAGCGGCCGGGAAAAGAGGGGAAGGCACGTTGGGTGGTTAGGGAGCAAATCAAGGATGACTTCTTACCCTCCCGGGGTGGAGGGGTCGGGGTGACCCCGGGGGGGGGGGGGGCGGGGGGTCCCCAAGCGCGGCAGCATCGCCCTTAACCTGCGGGACGCTCCGCCGCCCTCCCCAGCCGCAGCCCAGCAGCGCCCGAGTGTTTTTCCACCCATTAAATTTGGCAAAAAAGAGCAAAATTTGCTGCTTCAGGCCACC
>BOSO01021919.1:0-25449 GCA_018403395.1 Gorsachius goisagi
ATCGGTCAGCAGGTGGTGAGCAATTGCATTGTCCATCACTTATTTTGTATATTCTTTTATCATTATTACTATTTTCCCTTCATTTTCTGTCTTATTGAATTGCCTTTATCTCAACCCACCAGTTTTACCTTTTTTTCGATTCTCTTCCCCATCCCACTGTGGGGCAGTTGAGTGAATGGTTCTGTGGTGTTCAGCTGCCCGCCAGGTTAAACCATGACAAATGGTTGCCTTCATGGTGAGAAGGACATTGGCTCTGGTAAACTGGGGTTACAGCTCAAGAAAGGGCATGGTTTACTGCCCGGGACCACTCAGTGAAAAAAATACACTTTTTCTTTTCCATTTGAGGACCTGGAGATTATTTCGGCATATCCTTTTTCAGTGACCAGGGGACACGGGGATTTTTTTGGCAGGAATCATCTGGCTCTCTATTCCTCTCCTGCAGTACCCACTGAGGCAATAAGGAATGGGCAGAGCAGAGGTGCAGGAGGAGGAGGCAACCTCCCTTCATCTTTCCTGCCTGGCAGGGAGGGCAGAAACATTTGTTGGGCCAAGTCATATCTCTGTAAATCTTCATTTGTCAACACCACAGTTTCCCCCATATATCCTTGCCAGGGCTGAGTGAGAGCAGGAGAAGAGGCAGATACCTTTGTGAATCTTCTTTTCCCATATTTGCTTCTGTGGGGAGTTGGGGGTGAGAAAATGTGGAAAGAGGCAGGATGTGGCATGGCCATGAGGTTGGGGTTGTCAGGGATGGGTTTTTTCACTGGAGGGCTGAGAGAACTGAGCAGCTTGGTAATTTCTGCCATGCCTTGTGAGGAACAGGTGCTGCTTGGCACTGTGGCCTCAGACAGGGGATGGAACAGCCAGCCCAACATCTGAAGAAGACTAGGGAAGTGCCCAGGCCAAATCTGGGAATGAGCACCTCCCAGGGCAGTCTTGCTCTGAAGGTCAAATGGCACCTGTGAACACTGGGGATGAAGCTGTGCAACCTGGACAGAGAAGTGCCTGTCAGCCCCACTGGGGCAGCAATGCATTGGGTTTGCAGCTCTGATGAAAAGGAAGATATTTTTCAGTGAGCTTCTGCCACTGTAGCCCAGTGGGAAGAACTCTAGCTTGCAAGTGGCAAGGCAAAGGGACTGAGTCATGTGTAATAGGCTGATGTGGATGGAGGTGTGGGTTAACAGAGAGCAGGAACAACCCTAGTGCCTGGAAGATTGCTCTATCTCTCTTCCGCTCTGGAAATGATGGAGAGGAGTGGTGACAGTTGCCTGGGAAGCATCACAAGACAATTTTTCTCCCTCTTTCACAGGCAACAGAGAACAGATCAGAAAAGACTGAAATTGCAGAGGAGGAGGAGAGAGCTCCACAGGCTGTCCTCTGGGTTCAGAGAGATGCTGGCAGCCCTGGCTATACTTATTTTAAACTCACACCTTTGCAGCAGAAGGGGGACAGTGAGGTCTGTGGCCAAGGAAGGGGCAGAACAGCCACAGCAGCTTCCTTGCCCAGGCTGGTTCAGGAAAGACTGCCATGGAGGCCTTGGTTAGCATGGAGGCAGCCAAAGAGTAATAGGGTACAGCTAAGTGTGTGGAGGGTCCATGGGCTACCTGGGTGCATGGCTGGGACTTGTGTTGGTGAAATAAAAGTGGCTTGAGATGTCTTAGATAACAGAGCAGTTCCTCAGAAACTGGTACCTCTTGTAGGGAATAGGGCTGGCTCAGAGATTTGGACTCAGCAAGGTGTGGGAAAGACTTGGCATCCTCAGAAAGAAATCTGCATATATTCAGTATCAATACTTTGACCTTGGAGTCATTCCTAAGCAGGAGATATCTACCAGTCAGTAAGACTAACATCATGTAACATATTTCTAAACCAAACTATTCAGTTATAAAAGTTAACCAATAATTATGGTAACCACTTCATTGACAAACTGAAAACTTCTGGAGATCTCTTCCAGCCTAAATTATTCCATGTATCTATCATCTTTATTTTTAGGTAGGTTTAGTTTCAAAAAGCTATTCAAATTACATTGTGATATCTGTGTGACATCTGAAAGTTAGATCTGGCACATTCTGTCAAACATTTTTACAGAATGCTAAACTTGGGTTTACAGCAGTGTTTTATCAATCCTGGACCACTATGTATCCTTTGCCTGGAAATGATGAGATGAACTCAGGATGTGCAATGATATAAATTCATGGCACTTAGATTTACTTTTCTGTTGTTCATTCTCTGGTGATGAACCCCTTTTATTCACATTCTGTACACTTGTCTGCCCCATGCATACACGTCCACTGACATGCAATCTCAGTCAGCATCCTGTTATCCTACAAAGATCACATTGGAGCTGGAAGGAGGAATTTTTCATGCGGAAAACTAATCCCGTGACATTTTCAGTGTGACAAGAACCAGGACATGCTGTAATTCTAACCAGACAGTCGGTTACAGAAAGATATGTGGTCCAATTTCTTGTCTAAAATGGAGCTTTAATAGGGACCAGAACTTTGGGGTGCTGAACTAAGCCAAATTAAACTTTGCATATTTTGAGGCTTAACTATCACTACCATGTTGTGTACTTCTTCAATATTGTGTAACTCTTTCACTACTTCCTGTTTGTTATGTAATGTCATCTTCACTGGTTTTTGATGAAAACCAATACAAATGTTAGAAAAAAGAAGCTATCAATGTTAGATAACAGTTACGCTTTAACAGCTCTAAATGAAACTTTATTATTCTTATAGGGTGAGTTCAGAAGAAAAAAAATACATAAAATTCCACCTGAAATCTATGGTAGGAGAGAAAAGCCTCATATGGAGAATCCAAGGAGAACAGGAGGCTGTCGAAGAAGGAGCATAGTGCTGGTGTCTGAAGATAAAGTCAACTGGCTAGCAGGCTTAATTGGTGGTGTTCTTTAGTAACTTCTGAGACATTTCTTAGAAAAATAAACCAACACAATTACATTTTGAAGTTAGAAGTTATGGTTAATAGAAAAACAACAATTTGCAAAAGGCATGGTTCACTAGTCTGTGTTCTGCATGTTGGGACAGAGTCCCTTTAATTAAAAAAAAAAAAAAAAAAAAAGAGGAAATCTATGCCAGTCTGCCTGAAAAGTTGCCACTGCTCTGCATATATTATGCAGAACAAAGTCTCAATAATACTGTTTCCTAACTATCTCCATCTGGATCACTGAGTTCTGAAATACATAACAAAGCTTTTCCCAATTGGATCATGATTTTGACCAGAGCAATATATACCCCAGAACCTCTGGGCCAAGAGAATTTGTGTCTTGCAAACATCCCAAGGATTATATTACTGAAGGTGTAAATCATATATTGCTGTTTACCAAGAAATGCCATGGGTTATGCTGGCTCATACCAAATGTTTCGGAAATCAAAATGCTTTTGTACATCCTGCATCCTTAATTCATATGCATTGTTTGTGAAGTAGAGTTTCCTTCTGGGAACATCTGAAAAAGTTGCAAGTCCTTTTAAGATTACCTCAGTGCTTGTAACACTTACATCCACTAAACACAAAAAGACAAAAGCAATCCTGTTTCAATGTTCCACATTGTTTGTTTCACTAAGGGTCCCACAGCACTGACAGAACCCAGAATATCTCCAAGCACCCAGGGTTTGGCTTCCCTGGCTAAGGGTCATCTTAGTAGCAGTGCAGCTGGTGACCTTGAAATACAGAGCCAGAAGCAAGGGGCTTCGCCTTCTTCATCCAGGGCTGCTGCTGTGCTGAGGCTCCTGTTCTTGCTCCTGGTCCCTGCCCAAGCTGCAGCCGCAGCCACCCTGCAGGCATGGTCATGCATGGCCCTGGGCTTAGCTAACCCAGACCAGGACCTTGGTCCATGGGCTGACTTCCATGACTTTCCATGTGAGTCTGGATGATGTTGGTTATCATCTCTGGACCTGACCCTGTCCTTGCCCCAGGGGCTGCCTTCCTGGCCAGGCCTGCGGTCTGTGGTGGTGCTTTGCAATGGTCAGGCTGTGACTGACCCCTGTCACTGTCCTTGGCCCATCCTAGCCTGCCTTGCTGAAGACTGAGGGATGGGGCTGGTTGGGGAGGGAGGGCATGGGTCTGCTGACCCTTCTCCATCCCTCAGTCCTTGACAATAACCTTTACTGCTCACTTAACTGTTAAGTTAAAAGTCATTGAATAAATTAGCATTGATTTAATCTCTCCTCTGAACAGTGGCATCTCATACTGAGCAACATTTTACTCTAGCTCTGACTGGGTCCCAAGGAAAGTAGTTTGCAAAGCTGTGTTCAGATGAGAAATCTCTGTCAGCCATGATGAAGGTGCAAGCTGATAGTGGTGATTAACATTTTCCAGCCAAATGCAAGTACAATGGTGGAATGTAAAAGAGGTTTATGAGAAGTACCAGGCTGGCCTTGCTGGAAGCTCCATTCTTCAGTTTTTCCACAGACTCAGTACAACACGGACGGCGGCAATAAAGTGGTGTTCTCACTACCCGCCCTACTGAAATGTGTGTTTTAAGCAACTGCTACATGGGGTGGAAAGTTTAGCTCTGTCTTGGTGCCCGTTCTATGTTTGGCCTTTTGGCTGAGACTGCCGAGGAGCGGGTTGTGTGAGGTTACTTTACATTATACAGGTCGAAGTCCACTAGCAGCTGGCATCCAACTGACAAGTCCGATCACATATGCATGCACGCCCCCAGACCCCCAAGCACACACACTTGCGATCACTACCAGCTTGGTCCAGATTTGAATAAATTACTTGAGTTCTAGCCACTACAAATCCCTGAGTCACCCTGTTCTGCAGTAAAATAATTTCCAAGACAGAGGTCCTTTTTGCTTGTCTATCTATTGAAGACTTCGACCTATGAATGAAAAATTAAACAAATAGAGTGGTTTATGCGTCACAATGTTCATTTAATCCATGCATACCACATAATTCATTTCATGTTGGTTCCCCCCCAGGTGTCAAAAAATTCCAAAGTGAATTTATCTGCTTGCCTGATGTACATCTGAACATTCATCTTTATAGCTCAATTCTTCTTCATGAACATAAAAACTCTCCTAAAAGAGCTAAATTTTTAAATTATATTAATTTCCATATTTTTATGACATAAACCCCTCAATTTGAAATGTCACTGTATTCCTGTTTATTCAACAGACCGCTGAATCTTATGTGTAATAATTTCTAAGAAACACAATAGGTTTGTTTTGGTAAACTAAGAGAGACATAAGACAGATATAGTACTACCAGAAACAACAAAACTTCCTGTTTAAAGAAGAGTATAACACAGACATAAATAATCCCAAAGCAAGATTTTATATTTACATCATATGCTGTAGTTTCTTATAGTCACTTTAAACAGGGCACAGACTTTTTAATCTATTAATTGTCTGTTTGGTACCTAAGCCACAAGATTCACAGTTAACACAGAAACTGACCTCTCCTTTCATTAGTTTCAGACAAGGTAGTATTTTAGGGCAGTGCTACCTAATGTATATTTAATCCTTATAAAACCATCTCTTTTAATTTTCTTGCTGTTTGAGAATCTAAGACATGTGTGTGCTCAGAACAACACTGACATTAATAAAAAGGTCAACTAAAAGTGCTTATAATGGGCCAACAAAGCTGGGATCTGAGCCAGAGGTTTATGGGCTAGCTTTGGCATAAAAGTAGACTTTCCACTCTCCTGAAAGCCAGATGTACTTGGTTGCTCTCCTCATCACTGAAATCAGAATTCTTTGATGACTCTGAAGCTAGCAAATTATTATTTAACCAGTTATTCAGTTCCTCCCTTACATCTATACCAGGAATTGGAGAATTGTCCTCTTCTGCCCTAGGATTTATTTCAGATCTGTGTAGTCAACCCTCTCTGCTAGCTCTGGAAGAGGAATAAAGGAAGGGACAATTGCATACAAAGGCCTCCAACCTCTGGACGGGAGCAGATGAGAAAAATAACTGTAGTAACCATCACTGGTTTGGCACTCCGAAAGAGTTTGTTGGGGCAAGTTAGGTCTAGGAGAGAAAGAGACCAAATGCTGAGTAGACAGTGGAATCAGCAAATTGACCACAATATTAATGGAAATAGTACTGCATTAATTCTTCCTCTGTGGTTTAGACATTTTCTTGGACAAACTCTGGTGGTGCCTCTTGGGCATGAGCCACCTCCTCAGGCAATGCTCCAAAACCTCTGCCTTCTGGCCAGTCCATGATCTTTTCCAGGATTCCTGGGCTGTTGGGTTTCTCTAGTTGAGCTTGTTGCATGATCAACACCACCTACTTACTCCATGTACTGCTGGTGGTGTGATGTGTAGAGGGAATGACTCCTTTGAACATCCAGTGTAGCACGGGCAATCACGGTGCCAAAAGGAAATATGATTCTGTACCAACAACTTCTGAAGCAGCTCAACCCCCCCTCATATGGTGCTAGTATCTCTTTTTAGTCAGTGTGTAGTGGGCTTCTGATCTTCAATTACCCCAGCTGCCAAACCCTAATGGTCAACTTGGGTTTCTCCTGAGGTTTTCTGCCAGAGGCTCCAGGTGAGACCATGCTCCCCAGATGCAGTGTAGAGTATATTTTGCACAGCTGGTCCTGTCTGGACAGGCCCAAGAGCTACTGCATGAGCTATCTCCTGTTTGATATGCTCAAAGGCTTGTTGTTGCTCAAGGCCTCACTCAAAATAGTTCTTCTTTCAGGTTACTCAATACAGAGGGCTCACAAGCTGACTATAACCTGGAATATACATTCTCCAGAACCCCACAAGGCCTATGAAAGCTTATGTTTCCTTCTTGTTAGCTGGTGGAGATATAGTTGCTATCTTGTTGACCCCATCCACAGGCACATGACGCATCCATCCTGCCATTTTATTCCCAAGAACAGAATCTCCTGTGCACGTTCCTTGACCTTGCTTTTCTTTATGGCAAAACCAGTTTTCAGAAGAATCTGAATTACACTTTTTCCCTTCTCAAACACTATTTTCCCACACAATGATGTCATTGATGTATTGTAGATGTTCAGGGGCATCACCCTTTCCCAGTGCAGTCTGGATCAGTCCATGACAAATGGTGGGGCCGTGCTTCCACCCCTGGGGCAGTTGATTCCAGGTGTATTGGGCACCCCTCCACGTGAAAGCAAACTTTGACCTGCACTCTGCTGCCAAAGGAATTGAGAATAATGTATTGGCAATGTCAGCTGTAGCATACCATTTGGCTGTCTTCGACTCCAGTTTATATGGAAGCTCTAACATGTGTGGTACAGCAGCATTCAGTGGTGAAGTGACTTCATTCAGGCTGTGATAGTCTATTGTTAACCTCCACTCTCCGTCAGACTTTTGCACTGGCCATATGGGTATGGTATTAATCTCTTTACTAGCTATGAATCTCCATAGCTCGTGTATTGATTTTAGTGGAAGACTATCTATAGAATAAGGTGTTATTCAGACTAAGTAACTGCTTTGAATCTGTCTGGGAGGAGTTAAACCTCTGTTGAGCAATGATGAGAGAGTGAAGTGAGTAACATAATGTCCAGAGGAGGATGAAGAATGAAGTCAGCTCTTCACACCAATACCAAGATTCAGGGTCATACTAATGAAGTGGTTCATTCCCTGTGGATACTTCTGATAATAAAATCTAAATAAATACTTTTGGGTCCCCATATCCTCCAGATAAATTCACACTCATATTGTCATTGGAATACCTTCTCCCTCCCTGAGAGATTTTCCAGGAGAAAGCAATGTGGTCCATAATTCAGATTTTAAAGGACCAAACTACTGTATGCATAAAATAGTTGGATCTTTGTCAATTCCATCCTCACAGTTTGCTTTCCAGAGCTGAGCTGGCAACAAGAGTGGAAGGAGGTGTCAGAGGCGTTTGCTGCCTTTGGCGCAAAAGCCATAATTCTAAGAATGTGGTTTTTTTCTGGATTTTCTGTCTTCCTGAGAGACAAGAAAACAGTAATTGTTTTATATTTGGGGTCAGCTAGCCATAGAAATTTAGACATTATAGATAAAAGTAATACCTACACAGAATGTGAAAAAAGGCACATATTTTGCCTAGAAATAAGATACCAAAACTATAGTGGCAAAAATACCCATTCCTTGCAGTGTTGTTTTTTGTTTTTTTTTTTTTCCCTGTGGATTATAGAATTTGTCAATGCATATTAAAAAACTAAGAAAAAAAAAGTCAACTTTAAGTTTATATTAGTGTAATAGTTACTCTATTATTGTCAATGGAGCTGTATAGTGTGACTAATTTAAAAGGTGGACAATCTGTTTTAGAGATTAGTTTAAATGAACTTTCATTAAACTTATTAAAGTTAAACCTAAATGAAGGTGGAAAAAATGTTTAATATAAGTATTTCTTAAAAAAATTATCTTTTTCCAAAAAAATAAATATTACCACTGTCCTGATAATACCAGTCGGACTTGCTGATTATTGCGAGTGTGAAAATTTCCACCAACTGCAGTATCATTTCTTGCAGTCTTATCCAGCACTGGGCTATAGGGAATTCTCCTTTTATTTTGTAGAAATGGGATATAGTCTTGGAAAACACTTTGGGAACTTTTAGTATAAAGAATAATATGCTTTCTGTAGAATTTGGATTTGAATCACCCAGAGAGAAGGCTGAGAAGTTCCCTATGAACTAGGAAGAACTTGATATTTAGACTTTGTCCCTTGGAGACCAGCACCTGAGAAGCTACTTAGAGCTTGATATTTTCCCAACGCTCACAAGTCTGCATTTAAGGTGATAGGACTACCAGCCTGAAGCTCCTAGCTCAGCTTGACTTTGGGGATTTCCAGGCTCTGGTTTCTCTGTCATACAGACTGATGAAGAGCTGGAAGCCAAGCTCGAGCTTCTAGGTTTGTCTTATAACAAACAAAATAATTTCTTTTTTGAAAAATGTATTTCTCCACATTTACCCATTTGATAGATTATGCCTGTTATGAGACAGAGCAAATACCATTTTTTCAGCGTGTCAGATTTCCCAAAGAGCAGAAACACTTACATGTCCTACAAGAAAAGTCCCATATCTGTTAATCTATTTACTGCCAGTAACCAGTTGTAAAGCTGCTGATGAAAAAAACCCCTCAAGATCTTCCTCAGAAACTAACTTCCAGGGGATGGAGAGGATCCACAACTCGATCTGTGTGATACAGCTACACTTCTGAAAAGCCCATGAATGTAATTTTTCAGTCCTGTATGTATTTAAGTCTGGACTAACAGATTTCAGAGATTAAATAATTATAAAAAAATTAGCAAGTAATTTTTGATTTTCAAATTCACAGAACAGATTTCCCTTGGGATTCATTTTAAATATTAAGCTATATCTAGGGTATAATGCCATAAAGCTGCCAGAATCAAAGACAATTACATTTCATTACAGTCATGTGATAAAGAGCCTAAAGTCAGTTTATCTGTCAGTGAGTCTTTATATATGACCTATAAAACCTAGAAAGATAAAATTTGTAATGGAAATGCTGACAGAATAGTATTTTACCATAAATACTGATTTTTTTTGTCAATTTGGCATCTTTATAAAAATCTGTTTTGTTATGTTTTTCTGGACTCACACAAACACTTTAAATGTCATCCTGTAATTTTCTCCTTGCCAGTTATTTTTTGGTGTGAAATACAGTTCTTTTTATGTTAAGTTTTTCCAGATATAAAGTATTTTTTACTGGATAAAATAACATTTCTTTAACAATAACACTATTTCTATGTTTTATACTCATGGACTTGTATTTGAAGTTTAGGTAGCCTGGATACAAACTGATGGAAACATACTTACTGACATGAGCTCTTTTCTACAAATGGATCCCCATTCATTTATATCTATGAAACATGAATTAATACATTACTAAAGATATTAACTATGGTATATTAACAATTGCAGAAATACCACATTCTCAGCACTTCTTTGAAAGCTGTTGTTTTGATTATAATATGTACTGGAGAAAGGGACTGCAAAACAGTTACTTTAAAGAGCTGAGTTGCCATTATGTCTGATCTCAGGCAAGAGGCTGGGAAAAAATCCATTTCTCCTATTTAGCTGATTACATCAAATATTTCCCAAAACACAGGATGATAACAGAATAAAGTCCAATACTGAAGCTTGGCAACGAATTACTAAAGAATGGATGACAACTGAATCAAGGAGCTAGCTGCTCGCTAGCAAGTCCAGAGATTAACCAAGAGACAAAAACCCACAAATACTTATTTTAATAAAATTAAATTAGTTTCAAATTCTAAACATGTCATGAGATTTCAAAGAGGGGAGAGGTTGTATGAAGTACTGCATCTTCCTAAAGAAAGGCAGCCATCAGAAGTTGCAGTAGTAGCATCATTCCCAAGGATTGCAATGGATGGTCTCTAATGAATGGATTTTTTGACACAGAGCCTTGCCAGTACTTGTTGTACATCTGCAATTGTACATCTGCAATTTTCTTGGCTCTCTGGGGCATTATGAATAACTGCTCTTTTTTTCTACTTTACTTACTTGTTTTTACTCAAGCATTATTTTAAGCTACCTGGATAACAATAAGGTGTTATATAGCTTGGATATGAGGAAAAAACCCTATCCCATTCGGGACAGTAAAGTAGTGGAATAGATTGCCCATAAACATTGTGCAGATTCTGTCCTTGAAGGTTTTCAAGACTCAACTAGAGAAAGCCCTGAACAGTCTGGTCTGCTGTTTGATCCCGGAGTTGGCTTTTATTCGGGTAGGAGGTTGGACTAGAGACCTCCTGGGGGCTTTTCCCACCTAAGTGACCCTATGCTTCTCTTCCTAATCTAGGGATGTAGTGAAACTATAAACGAGAGCTTGCCCTTGTTCTCCAGTACCGCTTCTACTGTCTCCTAAGTGTAATAGCACGGTTCCCATTTCAGCTGCCCATGCCACATAAAGAGCTTATGCATCAGGGAGAATATACCTTACAGTATACAGCAATAACTTTGCAACCTCTTCTAGCATGTGGTAAGTGACAGGTCTCATTTCTGAACCCTGAGAATTGCAGGGAGTGAGAGAGAGACACATAAAGCTAAAGCTAAACACCTATACATTGAGAAAATCCATATATTTATGTTCAGTCTTGAAATGTGGATCCTTTGAAGGGAGGTACTGTTAGAGCTGTGACTGGCAACACATGAAACTGCTGAAGGTGAAGCTATCATTTGAAAATAAACTAGGGGAAGTTGGAAAAGATGTTTTCTGTTACAAACCTTTTAGTGGTTTGTTTGTTGGGTTCAGCCCCCTCCCCCCCCCTTAAAAACAGAAAGATTTTTTTTGACTGTTTTGATCCCTATTTAGCATATATTTTATTCAAACATATCAAGCAACTTAATGATTAAAATTATCTTGTGCTTTGACCTCATTCTACTGGATCATACATTTCCTGTGTGGGAGATTTTAATGCATAATGTAACCCTTAGTTTAATAGCTGGGGAATACTAGCTGTGTCATCTCTTTTTCCAAATAACTGGTGTTCTTAACAAGAAGTTGGTCCAGGTTTTTTATCTTTCAATGCTTGCTGATTTGAAAAATCAGTGCAAAATCTTCCTCAAAACAACTAGAAATAAATGATCAAGGAGAAGCAAACTAACTGCGCTTATTAGACTACAAGAAAGCCTTGTTACGGGGCTTCTTTAATCCTGTAAAAGGCACCTTGATTTTGAATGAAGAGGTTGGCTGGACATCTTCAGAAACAAACAAGAGTCTAGTTAAACAAGACCACAGTTTCTCCATCCTTTGACTGGCTGGATATCTGCAAAAGGTTTTTCTCAAGCTATTCCTTTTGAAAGGGTCTTCTGGATGAAGCGAGAAGGAAGATCAGCCAGCCTAGTATGTGAGGATGTTGACTTTCCAGGCTGTGAAAAGGGAGATACCTGGACACTGGGATGTAGTATCCTGTAATATCTATGACTAAATTAACTTAATGACAACTAAACAGATCCACTCACAGACAATCCTTCACATGCCAAACCAGTTCAGTTAGGACATACAGCATTATCATAGACATAAAAAGTATGTAAAAATAAATCCTTTTAAAGTGTGTTTTTGCAAAATAAAATGTAATTGTCTTTCATTTTGAACATCAAAGGCATAAATCATAATTTAAAATAATCACATTTTCTTTTGAAGTCCTTATTAAAATCAGGCATTGTCCCAATGTGCATATCCTACTTCCGTAAGGAAATTTTTTTTTCTTGTAGCTATAAAAAGAATTCTTTCTACTTTTTAGATAAAATTCCTGTTCTTAAAGTTGACAGGTTACAGGAGTTGAACATCAAAAGACAATAAAGAAGTTTTATTTCTGACTTATTCCAGTGAGTTTCCTTATTTGAAGACCGAGGCTTTCCTGGGCTTTCAGTATGACTGTCACTGGCCTGATAGAGGTCAACCACAAAGCAAAAAAAAGTCAGAAAAGGGAACAAATGTATTAAAAATATAAATTTAAATGCAAAATAATACAATAAGTAGCAAGAAAAATTGATCTAGGAAAGAAGGTCTATAAATGCAGTTTGTGAATCAAAAACAAGCGGTGTCCCCCATGTCGCAATTTTGGGGCCAGTTCTGTTTAATATCTTTATCAATGATCAGGATGAGCGGATTGAGTGCATCATCAATAACTTTGCAGATGACAACAAATTGGGTGGGAGTGTTGATGTGCTCGAGGGGAGGAGGGGTCTGCAGAGGGATCTGGACAGCCTGGATTGATGGGCCAAGGCCAACTATATGAGGTTCAGCAAGGCCAGGTGCTGGGTCCTGCACTTGGGTCACAAAACCCCATGCAACATCATAGGCTTGGGGAAGAGTGGCTGAAGAGCTGCCTGGCAGAAAAGGACCTCGGGGTGTTGGTCGACAGCTATCTAGATATGAGCCAGCAGTGTGCCCAGGTGGCCAAGAAGGCCAATGACATCCTGGCTTGTATCAGGAATAGTGTGGCCAGCAGGAGCAGGGAAGTGATCATGTCCCTGTACTTGGCATTGGTGAGGCTGCACCTCAAACTCTGTGTTCAGTTTTGGGCCTCTCATAACAAGAAGGACACTGAGGTGCTGGAGTGTGTCCAGAGAAGGGCAACGAAACTGGTGAAGGGTCTGATGAGGAGCGGCTGAGGGAACTGGGGTTGTTCAGCCTGGAGAAGAGGAGGCTGCAGGGAGACCTTATTGCCCTCTACAGCTACCTGAAAGGAGGCTATAGCCAGGTGGGATTGATCTCTTTTCCCAGGTAACGGGCAATAGGAGAAGAGGAAATGGCCTCAAGTTGCGCCAGGGCAGGTTTAGATTGGACATTACACAAATTTTTTTCTCTGAGAGGGTTGTTAAACATTGGAACAGGCTGCCCAGAGAGGTGGTGGAGTCACCGTCCCTGGAGGTATTTAAAAGATGGGTAGTCAAGGTGCTTAGGGATGTGGTTTAATGGTGGGATGGCAGGGTTAGGTTAATGGTTGGACTTGATGATCTTGGAGGTCCTTTCCAATCTAAACGATTCTATGATTCTATGAAAAAGGAAAGAAGAGAGGAGAATAGTTAAAGAGGGACTATCCACAATCCTTTACATAAGCTGTCTTGTCACCTCCTTTAAATAACTGCTTTCCTTATGGAAGGGTGTCAGAGTGTTTTTGTGTTTGGCACCTGCCTGCTTTGTCTGGCTTTCTGTGCTTCCAGAAATCTTGGAAGAACTAGAGTATTGTGTGTAGGAGGCAGTGGTTGCTTGAGTCCAGAGAGGTGATCAGAAGATTTTATTGTGAGGCAGTATCTCTAAAATTCCTCAGGATCCCCGCTTTTACAAATCCCAAATAAATCATAAATTTAGCAAAAGGACTGGAATGTGAACTAAATAACTTGGGGACAGGAATTCCTTCCAGCAAATGTGAAGCATAATCCCCAAGAAAGAAATCTCTCACCAAAGGGTAACCCATACTGGGTGAGAGGAGACCTATGAGTACTCCACATCAGATCTTGTTTGAAATGAGTCACACAGAAAACATTACTTGCTACAGAAGTTTTAAGTGACATCTGATATGACAACCGAAAGCTTCATCTGGTGATGCTCGTCCCATCAGGCAGCCTGAAAAGCAGAGGTAAAATCATTCTCCTCTGACGTCAATGGGAGTCCTGCCACCGTCTGAGACCAGGGCCAGGAGTTGACTCCAGGATTTTTTCTCAGGTGATTTATCATAATTGTTTTTATTTGGCAGTTTCATAGCTGAGAACCCACTTTGCCTTTTTATATATTGCATTAGAGTACATTTCTGTTGTTTATAAATGGTTTTCTACTAGCTGAAACGTGTGTCACAGCAAGACATTAAACATAAAGGTGGGTGTTGAAATCATGCTACTGTGTGCTAAGATGTGTTATTTACCCTTCTAATTGTGGTTGTTTCTGTTTGTATTAGAGGGTGTCCTGTGGATTTGCTGGAGATTTGGCTCTTCATTTTGTGGTTCCTGGTCATCACCAACATTTGAGTTAGAAAACCTCCCATTCACAGAGAAGTAATTTTTGGAGCCAAGGATAATGCTATTTCTGTTTGTTGAGTCCTAATGATATAGTTCAATTTCTATTTCTGAGAGCATAGACTCAGCTAGCCATAGTAAGGTACAAACAGTAGCAAGGTTAGCATGAACTTTTAGATGCCCTACCTAAATGTCATGAAACAAAAATTCTCTCTCTTTACTTAGTATGCAGTCAAATAACTCATTTATAAATTCTCTGCAGAAAGAATCAAATTACAAATAAAATAGTTTGATATCTTCTGGTAAGAACACATCATTTTCTGTTAAAGTTACACCACATTAAATGCTAATTAATTTGTAGACAGTTCATTGAAATATGATAGTGCATAAGTATTTCCAAATGCTTGAACGAGTGTTCTTCACCTTATGGGCTATCAAACTTATAATGCTCATATTCGTGATAAAATGCAATATAGGAATACGTTTGTTTCAGTGATGTGCTCTAGTTCTTGGGTTTCAAAAGTTTTATTTTTGTTCAAATTTTGCTTTCAACGGAAATCAGAAGAATTGTGCAAACCAATTTAAGAATAAGGGAGCTGAACTGAAAATCCTCCTAGATTATCTATTCTATTTTTTCCCCTTAAGAGTAAAAATGCATGACTTGCAATGCATGTCCCCAGTACATCCCATGTACATAATAGGAAAATTCAAATAACAATCAGATTATCTTTAGAAAATATTGATTTTGATATTAAAAAATTAATATTCCAACCTAATTGGTGAAAAAGGAAATAAAGCAAACTGAGCATGACTTAATGTATAAACTTCCTTTCCAACCAGAAAGTGAAGGACTAGGAAATGCTAACAGAATATGAAAAACATGACTTGTTCTATTGAGTTAACATTGGCTTCACACCACTGGTTTGCATAAACTGTTGACAGTTTTCATTATGCTCAACTTCAGGTAATTTTGTCAGCCCAGCTCAACTGGGTTGAAGGAAGAAACTTTTTTTGAATATTAAAATTTTTAACTATCTCTCTATATAAAAGAACTGACACCTATATTTTATATTAAGTTCAATATCCAAAAGCAGGTCACTGAAGCTTTATATATGAAAGGCAAATAGAGCACAAAGAGAGTCCTTGTACTTCTAGCAAAGGTCAATTGACCGATCTACTGAAAGAAGTTTCACGTGATTCTGCACTGAGTTAAATGTTAACTTGTCATGATCTTAAAGTATTTCCCAATGGCCAGGATAGATCCTGCTAAAGAAAAAATAATTTTTTAAATTTTTTTTTTTTTTAATAATGTAACAAAGTACTTATTTTGCTAATGATTTTAAAACTTTCTGGTGGTCTAGAAAATCTTTAACTAGGAACTTTAAAGCCAGTTAGACAACTTACAAAACAGCATGTTGCTATGTTCTTTCATTTCTAGATTCAAATGGGAAAGAGATACCAACAATATTGTAAAACAGGTTACTCCCATGATTTTTAAAGTCCTAAAGGTAGCATAAATAACCTAGAAAGTGGAACATTTAAAAAGATATTAATCTGTTACCAGCATTTACCTGTTTAACTGCAGCTAGCATGTGCTTGCACTTCATTATACTTCAACGATTTGATACAAAGCACAATTAGCTAATGAAATAAATGCTGGTATTATTTTAGTGGATAAATCATGTGGAATTTTATAAAATGTGATCCTAGAAGCAGGATTTCTACCTGCATCTGGCTTCCAAGAGATATTTTAAAAGTGACATAAAAGCATGGTAATGCAGGTAGAGTCACATTTTAGGAAGACAGGAAAAAATATTCTCATAAATACATATAAATATTTTTATGAGCACTGCAACCAACTAGTCGTGGCTAGTATAAAGCAACCAGAGAAAACTGTTTGGCTTCAAGAAATTAATTAAGACAATGCAGCAGAAGCACAGTATCTTGTGATTCTTCATACTGCCAGTGTTGAGTCTCTTCCACTGTATGGTATTGAACTGCATGGGTAGTCTTTAGGGCAGATATTAGGATATCTCAGAAAAGTAGCATTATATGTTGCTGGGTTGGTCAGAAACTAGCTAAAAGTCACCATATACAATGAAAAAGATAGTAGAGTTCAGTATGGAAGTGACATTACTTTCATTCCATAAGCAGGTTTCGGAAACATGTGTGGTATGTATCTCAAAACCAGCCAGGGAATATTTTAACATTTTGTAATTGTTGTCATATGATAAACATGGTTTCCGTTCTTTAGGGCACTTACACATGGCAAGTGGAAGCACTTCCCAGGTGCTCTTGATTAATAAGAATAAAAAGTGTAGAGGAGCACTTGCAGAGAAATCCAGATTGTGAGATTACTAGAGTCAAACACAGGTAAGCAAACACCTGACATCCCAAATAAAACCCAGAAGGCACGAAAAGGAGGCCTGGGAATGACCCATAATGTATATAGAGTTTCTACTTGCAGATAGAAATACGTCCCTGATTCACTGTGTTAGAACTGTACCAATCTAAATTTCTACAGATTAAAAGGCAGATGGATTAGATGAGTCAGTATCAGATTTCCAGATCTGAATCCATGTCAGTGGTTTTAGCAAATAAGCTCAAACCAGAGGTGATTTTTTTCACTTCTGCTTTGGATTAGGCACACCACCACCAAGACTGTCATTTGATTCCCAGTGAGAAACAAACACAGAATTTCATCCCAATTGCTAAATTTAGCATGAATCTAAACCCACAATAATACAGAAAAGACAGCACTGCAGAAGAGCAATTATTAAAAGCTTTCTACTTAACCCCAAGAGACTCACCTAATACTGAGGATTGCATGTTAGCTCTTTTCATAGCTATCCATATTTGTTTCTCCTATTAAAAAAGAACATGTAAAACCTAAACAAATCCACTTGTATTCTAAATAAATTATTTCAAGAAATAATTTTAAATAATTGAAACTACATGAAAGCTATTCTGATCTACCATTACCAGCGGACTCAGCAAAGAGATACTTTACTTATTTTTTATGAAATTTGGCAATATTTTTGGTGCTAATACATTTAGAAAATGAGAGATGGGCTGGGCAAACGAGAATTATAATAAAAATGGTACAAGCGAGTAACTGACATTGCACATATTTTTTCAGGAATAGAATTTAAGTTCATTCGTAATGTTTCTGATTCCTTCTTCCCTCCCTCTTCTGTTGGGGTTACTTTTAAAATGAAGATGAAGCCTGATATATTGACAAGGTATATGCGCTAAATAATTATAAAGTGAATTCAACTGTTAAGTTTCCATCTTTGACAAAATATTATACACTGCCATCTCCATACTGACTTGGATCTAGTCCTCAAAATGTCCTTGGCTCAAAAATGGCTTACAATAAAGTCTTGAGCCAAAGCAGGCATTTTCTTGGCATTAGGTAAGACTGTCTCTGCCCATCCCAAAGAAAGTGTTGTAATAAACAGGGCTCAGTTCTACAATTATTCATAATTTTACACAACAAATGCATTAACTATCCTCTGTAAAAAAAAAAGAAAAGAAAACATTAGTGTGTGATAGAAGAGGTATACAGGCCAGGTGCAATACTGGGGGGGTGGGGTGGTGGTTTAGAGGACAGTTTGTGGCTGAAAAGAAGCAATGAATGTGACTTCTCCTTAAAATCCTGAGATAATTCTGTGACTTCTCCTTAAAATACTGAGATAATTCTGTTGTACTCTTATAAATGCTAATAACTGTTGTCCTTTAATCAGAGTCCAACAGCAAGTGAACTAGAATTCTGGCAAAATAAAGATGTGTTATGCTGCTAACTGAATTTATCCACACAGTCCTGCACTAAGTAATACCACAAGTGTTTTCTGCCAGTTTCCAAGCAGACACAAAGGATTGAGCTTCCTCAGTGTGTTCATTTCTTGTTGAGAAAGATATCGGTATGTTGCCTTTTGTCTTATCAGGGAGTTTCAGGCAATTAGCTTTTATCTAGGCCCAGAGAAAAAGACCATCTTAGTCCAAAAGCTGGATTATATTAAAAATTTTCAGGAATACTGATGATTCTATGCTCACACCCAACGGGTAAGGCATTGGACCAGTTGCACAGTTAGTGCTGTTTATAAACAGCAATATTCTCTGTGCATTATAAAATCATTAAGCAGCCTGGAACCCCTTTTCTGCAGGAAAAAATAAATGAAAGGCAAGAAACAAAGACAAAAATATAACACTCTGAAGTGAACTCAGCTTGGACTATTTCTGTAGTATTATGTCACTGCTGGGAAACTACTGCACTGTGGTCATTTACTGGAAAACTAAATGCATAGAATATGGAAGACATAAAAATTTAATAAACTGAAGTAAGAGCAGTGAACTATGCTAAAGTCAAGTTCTGAAGCATTTCAAGTAAACTCAACTAATTTAAATACAGAAACCAAAAATGGGCTTGAGAATTTTCACTTTCTTGTTACGGTTGCAGACAGATTAAATGCTTCCAAGAACTATCATTTACATTTATTTGACTTACTCAATCTTTCATTTAATGTCATTAACATATGGTTAACCTCAAATATATTTAACACCAATTTTACAGCTTAAAATAAATCCAGTGTTCCAACTCCGTTTATTTGTTTCAAAGCCCAAACTGTGGGCCAAGGAACAGTTCCAGTGTGCTATTAAAACCAA
Source organism: Gorsachius goisagi (assembly GCA_018403395.1). Taxonomy (NCBI): domain Eukaryota; kingdom Metazoa; phylum Chordata; class Aves; order Pelecaniformes; family Ardeidae; genus Gorsachius; species Gorsachius goisagi. The sequence goes on from BOSO01021919.1 coordinate 19,098, forward strand.
TGAGATTCTTCTGTTGACTGCAGACAATATTGACCCAAGCCACCTAACCAGAGTCCCAGGTCTCAGGTGATGCAACTTAACTCATGTGCATCAGAGAACCAGTGACTGAGACCCATGGTAGGACCTCAGTTCTGTTCCCTAAACAACAGTGCAAGATCAGACCAACTCTTGTTGGTTTAGCAGCAACAGTGAATAGGCACACATGGCTAAACATTTCAATTATTAATGACAGCTGAGTCATGAAATGCAACAAAGAAAAAGAAGAAGGCCTGTCATGATATCAATAACCACTGATGCCCTAGAGGCATATAAGGCTTCAAACCTGTCACCTTTCCACCACAAATCTCATCTGATCTTGTTTGTTCCAGAGATAAAAGATGGAGGTAAGGGAGAAATGGTCTTCAATATTACATGTATAAAATAATATCTTCATGGAAACATGTTCTTTAGGAGTAAAGTTTAAAATTTGTATTTGAAATCTAATATTTCCCATATAACTTCAGGTCTATCATTCTTCTGATCAGGAGTTGGCAGAATGCTTGTGTCAGATTATTGCTGCAATGTGTGCTTTCATTTCAATTTTAATTAACAAGTGCACTCAAATAAGAAGTGTCAGCACCTGCTTAAACCTCCATTAGCTTCCTGAGAAATCATTTCAGCCTGCTGAAGGGTGACATGAAACCAGCAGTGCCATTTCAGTGGTGTGGGAAGACGATGGTGCCTACCACTCTTGGCACCATGACAGAGCAATTCTGACAAGGCCTTAATGAGACTACTGCTTGGAGGCACTTTGAGGGACACAAATGACAGCAGCACTGGTTGTGAATTCAGAGTATCCTTGATCTCATCTGATGTTTCTCTGTTGTAGAAATTTAGGTTCAGTCATGCAAACAAAGCTTACTGCACTGTTGAGACTTAACTGACAAACTTCTCATTTCAAAGCAATGTTGAATGAAGTGGGTTTGTTCTTTATATAGGAAGCATCTCATCAGGCCCTGTAGTCATATTCTACATATATATAATTAAGTTAATGGTGTATCTTCTTGTTTGTATTTGCTTGTTACATAAAAGCATAAAGCTAAAACACCTGCAATGTAGAATGCCTTTCTTTGAAAAAAATTATAAAATTTCCATATATTAATTTGCACCAGAAAGTTCAACAGCTCTTTGCAGCCAGTGGCCTTTCTTACTAATGCACATTTTCAGCGGTTTGGTATATATAGTTGCTGGAGAGAAAATATGTTTGTTTTCTACAGCAAATGATGCCTGCCTAGTTTTAGCAAGTCATAGATCTACCACAGCTAACTTGTTCTCATTTGCTGCATAGATATCTCCTCCAAAACCTGGTTTTGATATAAACCACTCTTTCAGTTATTAGCATTCAATTACAGGGATTAAGAGGGAAAAAATATTTTAAAAAACCCAAACCAGTTTTTTGTTATCTAGAGAGACCCACTGTAAGACTAAGCCAAACAAAGTTAGACTCCTCTTATATTGCAACTTTCCATCCCACTAGCCCCATTCACTGTGAACAAACTGTCCCTATTTATGTTTTCTGTCATAGGCATTATTCATACATTTTTCTGTATTAAGGTAGCCATTAGGCAGATACTCAAGAGTTACTCAGGAACAATAACCATGCACTGAAATATCGCTGTCATGGGTGCTGTACACTTTTTTTTTTAAAAAAAGTTCTATCTATCCGGTATTCTACTCCATACATGCAAGAAGAGGCAGGGAGTATCTTTGAAGGTTTAACAGGCAATGCTAGGAGAATATATTATCAGCACAGAATTCTCCTGAATCTGTAAGTTTAATCTAACTACAGCAGGTTTTTTTACTGCTTGTGTGATTAATTATTTGGGAGTTACCTCTTCCCCTATACAACATACTAATGAGGTAATGTAATGCAGGTCCCAAGATAACACTCTTTCACACATGTGAAAAAAATGCCTGTTTTTCCATAAAGTATAACCTCACATACTTATAATTCTGTATTAACTTGAAATAAAGTAAAAGGCTTCCCTAATCTATGCAACACATTCCTATGCTATAAACCCCATTCCTGCTGAGATTTAAAAACAACAAACCAGAAGAAACCATAACTGGCAACAAGTCAAATGCCAGGAGTAGCTACCAACCATGCAACCCACATGAACTCTGGAAAGTCCTACAGAATATCTATTCCAGCCACCATCAGTCAACATATGCCTAAAAAACTTATGATTTGTATTAGAAAAGCAAACCCCAAAACTACAGAGGAAAGATTCAGGCTGTCTTCAGCATCCCTGATTGTGATAATATGATTAACACTAGAAAATAACTATACATAGTAAAAGGTCCCATTATTATAGACATTTTCAGCAACAACAGATTTGTCTTTCTAGGGAAAAAGCTTACTTACTCATGTAGGAAATGACTCATGAAAAAGATGTAAGCTGATCATACTTCACCTGCATCGTTGTTCCAAGCATACTGTTCTGTAGACACCTGGATAGCTATTATATTAATCTGTAGTTTAACACTGCTGGTAGGTTTCACAGTTTTCCTGTGTATAAAGCAATTCTCAGTTTTTTGGGGGTTGGGGTCTGCACCCCCCAATTGGTCCAGTTCTAGACTAAATCTTTATATTTTAAAGTTGGGCTTTTTTTAAACCCTACAAATCTGAAGAAGAGCTAGAGATGTGAATCTAGAAGGCCTAGATTACAGAAAGTCAAAACCTCAAGAACTTTGACATTTGAATGTTTTATCCAATCTCATTATTCTGAAGGGCTAGAGTAAAGACTATAAAGACTATATATAGTAAGTAAAGAGTAAGTATAAAGACTATAACCATAAAAGTTACGAAGATGACAAAAGTAAGTGAGCATGAAAAGGCCAAACCACAGTATTTCTTACCAAGATTTTTGTGTTCTAGTATGAATGATCATGAAGTACAAGGTAGCAAGATGTACGATTTCTTATGGTGAGTTTGCATGTAAGCTGCAGTATTTGCTTCTGAATTGTGAGTAGACCTTTTCTGCACAATTTGGTGTGTCTTACCTCGAAATTTACTCCTAGGAGACTGCCTAATGTCACTGAAGAGTGCTCTCATTTTGCTTTGTCATTTATTAAACCCAAAACATTTTACAGAGCAATTTAGCAATCATTAACCTTCCCCTGTAACTGTATGCTGGCTCTGGCCAAAGAAGCTGTTCCAGCAGGGTGTCTTTCAACAGAGGCCAGGAGCAGGGAAAGTGGGTAAGGAGTTACATCTGGGTAAGACTTCTGTTATTCTGGAAGAACACATCTCTGTTTACATGAGCCCCAGAGTGGTTTACTTCCTTTATGAGCCACTCTTTACTTCCAGTGCCCTCAACATCCAGGGCCAGTGACTGTAAATAAATTACATGCTGTGTAAAAAATGAATTAGTAATTCTTTCACTTACTTTAACACTTCCACCTAATGTGCTTTTTTTATAGAAGCAGTAGTGAATACTTGTTCCTGATCTACCCTCTCAATGTATTTATCATAGAATAGAATCATAGAATTTAGTTCCTTATACCTTTACGTTTTCTTCTCAGTCATGTTTACCCTGGGTGGGAGAGCTTTGGTCAATTGCACCTTTCTCCGACAGAAACTATTGCACAAACTTTTCATTCTTATTGGCATCACTCTTGCATTTCCAAGTTTTACTATCCTTTGCAAAAGGAACTGCCTGTATTTAACAGGATATAGGCATAATCTGGGTTTCATAGAGTGGAACAATTTTATTTCATAACAACTTTTTTTGTCTTCTTTTGTTCTCTTTCCTCTCCTTTCCCAGACCATCTCTGAACACACAGAGCAGCAAAAGTGCTGGCATGGACCCTAAAGACTATGCTGGAAAATCCTTCTATTGTGGATCTATGTCCTAATGCACCTTCTGTTTTACCTCAGCACAACCTATTTTATATATTTTATATATAAGCCTCTCATGAGAGCATTGCCATGGATGGCAATATTTACTGACTTCTATGAGATTTGTGAGGCATTCCTTCCTCCTATGATGTCGTTTTGACTGTCCTCATTATATCCTACTTAATCACATCTACTGTTTTTTAAACAATTCTACTAATTTGCCTATACAGATTTCACAATTTATTTTATCTTTGGTTTCTCTTGAGAGGTTTTTTTTTGTTTCTTAAGTCACTTTTATCATTTGCCACTTCTTTGTTTCTCAGACAAACTGAAATGACAAGTTGTACTACAAAATAAATTGGCATTTTTGCTGTGGATTACTTTTAGTCTGCTTGGCTACAAATAATTTCTTTCTGTTCACTCCTTACTCTATGTATCCTCTACTATTTTTTCAGTCAGTCCTGTTCAAATGACGTTTTGGTCTGAGGCAATTCCTCCAGCTCCTCCATCCAGCATGTGAATCTCCATAAATTTCTCCACTGAGAAATATTTGTGACTGTATTTATCCAGCTTATCTTCTGCTTTCTTGCCTTCTTTGAGCTTCTAACTATGCTTCGGAACTAGAATAGTAAGCATGGAATAGATCAGGAGATCTGTGAAAGGATCCTGCACACAAAGAATTTCACAATTAAGCAAGAAGCTAGGTTCAAATCTCCAGATCCCAAGTGCAGTGCCCAACTTCCAGAATGACTCCTCTGAAGTCATATGAGACAAGCTAATTAGTGCACATGTTGTCTCCTTTGCGGTGAAACCTACCTTTCTTGTTTAAATAGGTAGGATTCAAACAGGTGAATTTACTGTCACTGAGGTGAATTTTTTCTTTACACAGTAAAAAGCAGACTACTCTGTCCACTGTTAGACCTTGAAGTCTTTGGGTGGTGTACCACTTCGCTTTAACCTCACCCATGACTGAAGATTTAGGACAGAAATATGTATGATCCTGGAGATTAACATGTTGCAACTACACATGTAAAAGGACAGAATGTAAGAAATACTGACATGAAATTTTGATGAATTTGTTAGTGTTCATAATGTACCTGACAAAACTGCTCCATCCCACATCAAACAATAAAGTGAAATATTAGGTTTGGGGTATTTTGGTTGGGGGTTATTTTCTTTCTTATTTACACCTGTATGGTCCTATTTACTACCACTGTGTTTTAAAAGTGAATATTTGATATAAATGATGGAACTGGAAATCTGGGGATAGACACGTGATTTTTATGATACAAAAACCTTTCTGAAAATTAAATAGGTGGTTTTCCATTTTGTGGCTGAATAGGAGCATCCCTCTCAGAATATCAGTGATGGGAATCAATGGTTTTCTACTAGCTATCAGATTTGTAAGCTATTTGTACCTCATAATCCTTTCTGGTCTGCATAAACTGACATTTCTTGTGGATGTACCTATTATGTGGCATCCTAAATCAATGCTTATATTAGTTTTTATTTTGTTTTCTTCAACATGTTTGTAGCCATGCTAGCGTTCACAAACAGAACAGAGCTCATCTAAATTCACATCCATCTGAATGGCTTCTTTCAATTCGTTCAGTCCCATGAGGGTATTCCAAGTACTTCTTTTTTTTTTTTTTTTTTAGCTTTCATTTCCTCCCACTTGTCTTCCACTTACACAGAAGACTATTTTTTTTTCCACTGAAAATGTCAACATTTATTGCTTTGTTGGGCCACCCCTGAAGAAACAAAAACTGACCCAAGGTGTCAAGTCTGCTCTCTTTCTTTTCCTGTTCTCCTTCCCTCTTCCATAAATCAAAACAAGGTTAAACAAATACTTTGCTGTGAGTCTTAGTACAGGTAGACCTCTGTCAACTTTTCCTTATGCCCTCTCATACAAAGTTTCAATACATACAGGAAAAGTCAATCAAAAATGTCATTGACACCATTTCTATGAATTAGAAAATTTTATTTAAAAAAAAAAAGAAAAAAAGAGAAACTTCTAGTTTCATTATTAATTATTTTAATATATCATAACCAGAGTCCTAATGGTACCTTTATTTTTCTACTCAGACTCTCAAGCCACTCAGCTAGTGAATCTATCTGGTGTTCAAGTCTTCCAAGACTGAATACCAAAATCTATATCCAGCCTTAATAGATTATAGACATGTGTCACGATCCACTATTGGGTTGAACAATTTGGCAGAGGTTAAACCCCCTTGCTTTCCAACTGACCTCAGATAATTCTGTGAGGTTGGGGGCGGCTGGGCTTAACTTCTGATTGACTCTAATGTTTTATCGTGACTAGGTTCCTTTTACATTCTCGGGAACAGAATTAAGACTCAAAACGGAGTCAAGCGCCAAGTCACTTTATTCGGCCAACAACAAACGCGCAAGAAAAAGGCAGAGAAAGAGAGGAAAAGTGAGAGGGAAAGAGAAGGGGAGAAACAAACGGCAGAG
>BOSO01021923.1:0-20172 GCA_018403395.1 Gorsachius goisagi
AGTCCCCATCCCTGGAGGTATTTAAAAGCTGGGCAGACGAGGTGCTCAGGGACAGGGTTTAGTGGTGGGATGGCAGGGTTAGGGGAACGGTTGGGCTTGATGATCTTAAAGGGCTTTTCCAACCTAAACTATTCTGTGATTTATTATATCAGGACAGATGACTAACCAACTTCTGACTGGGTTTACTATTAAAACTTACATGGTGACTGGACTTCAGATTTGGACCTCATCATTTAAGGGTCTCAAACCTGTCATTTCATTTTGGAATTAAGATTTAATGTACCTAGCACTAGTCTTGAATGGGACTAATTGTGGTTTGTTTTTTCACTTAAAAAAATTAATCAAAAAAGCCAAGTTTTTAAATTGATAAGTAGCTAAAAAAATGTTAAGGAAAATGCTTCTAATTTAGGAAGCTTTCAATTTAGAAAGGATCAGACCAACTGATTTCAAACTGTTCCCCAAATATTCAAAGCACAAATTCAGGCTGAAAGGAATTCTGGTTTTCCTCTTTTTGGGGACATATAAGATGGCTGAATAAATTAAAAGGGATTAAATTTGGGTTTCAATAGGACCGTACAGTATGAAGTCACTGTTACCGTACCATTATGCAGCGCACAATGGCTGCAGGCGTGGCTGGCTGCTGCTAGGCAAAGGCTAATATTGTTTCACCTTAAAACTTAATAATAAGGCAGCTTCAGTCAATGATTTTCTCTTCTTTAAGAGAGTAATTCATTTAGGAAAGCAGCATGCATGCATGTGTGTAGGCAGCAATAAAATATCTCAAAGTGCCCCAATGTGCTACCTCATGCTAAGTGGTTTGAAAAGGAAAAAGATTTTAATTTAATTTAGAAAACCGCCGTGGTCTTTCACGCCTGCTGCGAGGAGGAGAGAAGCTGCGAACCAGCACGCCGCTGCTCCCCGGCAGGCGTGCGGGCAGGCAGCTCCCAGCCCAGCCCCAGCTTCCACACCTGCCTGGCATGGTGAGGAGGAAGACAAACCTCATCCCTGCCTTCATCCCAAATCAGTGCGATGGGAGCCGTCTCTGCTGGAGCAGCCAGGGAAGGGCAGCGAGAAGGGGCTGCTCACTGATGCCCCCCCAGCAAGGGGCGGGTGTTCGGCACAGTCCTGGGAAGGCTACACCCCCGTGCTAGCCAGACTTTTCCCAAAGGGCATCCACTTCAAAGTGGAGGAGCTTCTCCCTGATGTGTGACCCTCATACCCACCTACGGTGCTTCTGAAGCAGCCCCGGCCCCGGCGTTCGTACCCCTGCCCTCCCCGGGCAGCCTAACCCGCAACATGCAGCATTTCTTGCTGAGCGGCAGGTCATCTTTTTCCTCCGTGGTGGTAGCAATCCAGCGCACTCTTGTTAATTCCTACATGTTTCTATCACAAAGCTTTTAAACAGAAGCATTTTTCTTAGGGGCATGCCAAGAACGTAGGGAACAGCTCCCACAGTTTTCCAGCGGCTTGGGTCTGGCTGCCCCCCTCCCGGCGCACTGGCAGAAGCAGAATTTCCAGAAAGGAACATTATGCTTGAAGTAAACAACAAAATGTGTTTTCTGGAAGAAAGCTTTGAACTTTGAGATTACTAGTCATTCCCTCATCCCTGCCCAGCTGCCGGACCCTTGGATACATCCACGCGCGTTCTTCAAATAGCAGGAGGATTCAGGAGGAATCGCCAAGAGTGGTTGAATAATCCCGCTTCACAGGTTCTGTAGCAGAGGGGCATTGCTCAGGGACATGGGGTGACCACAGCTTTCCCAAGAACTCAGCGCAGAAGGCACTTGGGGCAGCTCTTTTCAGCGGGGAGCTTTGCACGCTGAGCTCTGCCCTGTCCTTAAGCTGTGCTTAAACTGTGCTCAGCTCCATGGGTACCACCTCGAGCCCGCCCGGCATGCAGCGTGTCCTACCATCCCTCCCACGGGGCCCTGCCTGCGCCGGGAGTGGTGCCAGGAAAATACCCACATGGGTTTTATTCTTTAAACTGAGCGTTATCCTCCCTAGCCCGACAGAGAGTTATGCACCCTCTGACAAGATGCACTTAGCAGTGAGAGCTGAGATAAAGTTCAGAAACTTGGAATTTTTTCAGCTTGCTCTTCCCTCGCTCTCCCATTAAAGGCAGCCGAGTTTGCAAGCACACGGTATCCTCCAGGAGCGGGCTCTTCATCTCTATCACGTTGGTGACAGGTTGTTAGGAAACGCAGCCTGCAGTGAAGCAACACAAAAATCTTATGCCTTATTTAAATAATGGTGTTCATTGCCTATTAAAATGTAACTTCTTGCTTTAAAATAGGATTAATTAAAACGTACAAGAATGCAATTCAGTTACATTTTATGCTTCAGCCCAGTGCGTACTTTTCATAACTCATTCCCAGAAGCAATATTCAGGGCAGCACGGCATTCTCAGTTCTGCCATTAAAAGCACAAATGACTATAAAACCTGTTCTTTTCAAAAACTTGGCTTAAGTATTGCCATTGTTAGGTTTTTCATAACATATTACTTTGGTCATTACTGTTTTGCAAGATAATTGTATCAAGTGATCTAACTTTTGACAGTATCCAAAGTGGCTGAAAATAGTTTGCTGCAGCACCTTTGTCTTTTAAAGGCCATTTGGGGCTTGTTATTTTAATCCTTGTGCAGCCTGATTTATCACTTCAAACATCTGTCAGCTGTGCTTTGTCTTGAAATTGATAGTGATAGTGGTACTGATTTTTCAACAGCAGCTGTTAGAGGTTCATTAGTTAGACTCTCAAAGGGAGTAGATAACTGTAATATTTTTCTTTGTTAATCATCTCTTACGCGGTCGTAATAATACAGAGCCTGAAATCTGCTAGAAATGCACAGCTTCTCTCTGTTTCTAACTTGTCAGAAACATCCTTTTATTAATTTAATCTGGCCTGGTGATTAAAACTCTCTTCTTCATAATGCAGTAAAAAAAAATTGAATAATGGCACGTAAGCAGTGAGATAGAAAATCAGGCTTTGCTGTGTTGTGCTTAGCATGGAGGGAGGTCACTCGGGGTCTCAGAGTTCGCGTCCAAATATGAATCAACTCCGAAGATGAGATTAAGGGCTGTCCCGTAATTGATTTTTAATTTAAAATTTACAAGGCATGCAAAGCCTCCCTGACAACTTCAGTAAAATCAGGTTCATTTCTAACAGATACAGCAGTTTTCTGTTAATGCGTTTTTCCTACCACATAAAATAGTCTTAATGGTTAAGTATGATTCACTAACACGCTTCCCCCCAAAAATCCTTGCAAGCCTGCCGCTAGCTGCGTGCCACAGTGACTCCTGCTTGGAGCTTGGAGGGACCCGAGCATCTGTGAGCTCTCCTGCAGCGCAGAGCGTATCAGTGCTACCGCTGGTTCAACCAGAGGTGCTCACCAACAGATAATTACAGTTTGAAATTAGTATTTTAATGAACTGATCTCAGCAAATGTAAAGCGAAATCTCCCAGGCATTAAAGGAGTAAGCAGGAGGGAAAACTGTTAACTGTAAAGTTCAACAGACGGATGGCCGGCAGGTGCTGTCTTGGCAAAGGAGTTGAGTGTTCCCGTTTCAATTTGTGGTAAGAGGAGGCTTGTTCGGGTTTTGGTCCTGCAAGCTGCTGAGCAGCGTCTGCACGTGGCCCGGTGACTTCAGCGGAGATGGCAAATGACATCTCTCAAGCTTTCCAGGTGAATAGAAATGTCTTCTAAAAATAACTAAATGCCAGACCTTCATCCTAAAAGCACAAGTCTCGCTCTCAGAAGACAATACATGTGTCCATAGCACCACCGAAGCTCGGTGCAAGATAAGAGTGCAAGAGCATAGCCTGAATTTCAAGGAAACATATGCAGTGACTCGAAAAGCACCTGAAAATCAGTTCCTTCTTACATGTTGTCAGAGCATGAACTGTGTTTTCTTCTTAAAGATGGACAAGTGCCTTGATCTGGTTTGCATCAGGCGCCGTGGTCAGGCCAGGTCTAAGGAGAGGGTTGTGTGGAGAGCAGAAACAAACAGGTACCTGCCTGAAGAGCCCTGCCCAGAGAAACATCCCCCACACCACCGCCTTGACACACACCCAGACGGCCAGAAGACACAGGCCATCGCCAAACTTCATTGCTTCATCTTTTCCCCTCCAGTTACCGGGGTTAGAAACTGTTCTTGAAATAAAAGCACATTGATTTTTGAAGTCAGGCGTTTCAGCTTTTAGCCATCTGTCTTCAGAAGTCCTTCAGAAGTCCCATCTAGCTAGATCAGTCCATTAGTATTTCATAGACTCGGTGACCTTTGTATTTTATTTGCTGAAGGACAGTCAATCTCTAACACAGTTCAAGACACTGTGTAGACAGTCAGGGGGTTGCTGACCCAGTCCGCGACAGCATTCCCTTGTCTGCACCGTTACGAACCAAATATTCTTCTTGAACGCTTAATATATTTTTATATGTGTGTGTATATATATAAATTAAGATTTCTGTGTCTGTCATAACCGAACTAGATCTTTTTGTACAAGACTTTTTTTTCAGATCGTTCACAGAATGGTTTACATCTATGTTACCTCTCCACCCTTCAAAAAGAGCTGGATGCCTCATATACAGCAAAAAGAAAAACTACTTGGTAATATCAAACCAAATTATAAGAGCTGTTCCTCTACAAACATACAAATAAGCTATCTATTTTCTATCTCAGAGATCTCTGCTTTCAGTTTAGGGAGAAAAAACCCAAACAAATAGAAAGAGGTGAAGTCTTCAAGAGTAGAACTTGTGCACATTTTTTGGCAAGCATTTCTCAGAACAAATTTTCTGTTCTCTCAGCAAAAAGGCAGATCAATGCAATGCATGGCTATCATTTACAAGATATCTATGCTCTAAGCAATTTATCCAATTGAGCCTGGAGGGAACACTTCGGATAACCTAAAACTGCTTGCCAGGGTTGTGGGAAAGACGACACATACTTCCCACAAATGCATTTTCAAAAAAGGAAATCCTTGCAGGCTTTATTTTTAATTTTCACTCGTTTTTTCTTCTGCTGCTTCTTCCTCCCAGTTTTGTTTCTTTACTGAAGTGCTGTTTTAGTAAAAAACTGCTGCACTTTCTCACAAAAATTGGAGAATTTTAAAGTGATTTTCTTTCTGTAAAATATGATACAGAGTTTGAAGTATCTGTTTTGGTTAAAAACATGCAATGAAATCGTAGCCTGGATTGGAACTTCTCCCAGCATACCCCTTCGTTTTAGATTCGTATTTTTTGTCTGTGGGTTATTTGAATGTTATCATCTCATATTCTCATTAAAGTAAAGATTTCTACCTGCTACTTCCCTAGCCTTCAGGTGCGTACAGATATAGACAGAGATCTTTCTCTCTCAGATCTTTTGAGGAGAAACGGCAAAGCACCTTTCAGCGGTGCGCCAGGAACCACACTTCATTAGCTCCCCGCGCGCCTGCCGCAAGAGCAGAAGGGGAGCTTGCCATATTACAGGGTGGAAAAATAGTGCTGAGTTGCACATTGGCTTTCATGTTTCCAATTTATGTTTTCTGACTTACCTTCTGTGACAGTTTGAAACTCCTGGAAGGCAAAAGGCTAAAATGTTGAGAGAAAGCTTCAGGCTTACCCGTATTGTCGTGCCTCTTTCAGGTATTTAAGTGCGTACTTGGGTTTAGCATTGGTAGTTGACTTTCAGACAACGATATGTCAGACAGTATTAATATTCACAATGGATATATTGATATACAGTTTTATTCTGTCATTCCTCATTTTCTTCCCGTCACTTGCCCATTAACGCCGCTCTGACGCTTTCCCAGCGACGCTGAGGAGCGGTGGCTTTGGAGGAAGCCCCATCAGGGCTCACTGATAGCGGGACGCGGCGCTGCAACGATCGGCTTCCCTTCTCTCGGTGGGGATGCTGGTACAGCATCCCTCTGTGGGGGGGGGGGATTTCTATGTAGGATTCATTTACAAGCAGAAAATTTAATGGGCTGCAAGGTTCGATCACGGAGGCTTTTTTTTCTGCTGAACCAGCTTGTCAGTTTAGTTTTAACTACAGGAGACAGGACAAAATTGTTAAAGCAATCCAATTATATTAGCTATTGAACAGGGGATTTCTGTCCACCTTTTCCGAGGGAAAGAAAGTAGCAATAGCTACATTAGCCTTTAAAATTCTCCAAATGGCAACCCCCCCTAACATGACTTGGGGATTTTGAGAAGTCTGGGTGTGCTGCTGCCATCCAGCTACAGTGCAGCACTTCTGACCATCCCTCCCCTGCTCTGCAGTTCCCCCCGTAAAGACTGTCTTTGCTGAAATTAGCACGGTGAACCCCATAGTCCCTCTTTTCAATCCATTTTAAAATGCGACAGAAATCAGGCAGGTGAACTGTGAATTTCTGACTTGATTTTGTCTTTGCACCACCATATTTCAAAGAGTCTGTCATCGCCCAAAGGAGAGAGAAGGCCAGTCACAACAACTAGCTGGTTTTTATTTACAGTTTAGCAAGGGAGAGGTTGCACAAACGTAGGAAAGCGTTTTGGGAGCCTGGAGAGCAAGGGCATCCTCAGTCAGAGAGGTTCAGCCTGGAAATGGCCTCAAGTTGCACCAGGGCAGGTTTAGGTTGGACAGTAGGAAAAATTTTTTCACTGAAAGGGCTGTCAAGCCCTGGAAGGGACTGCCCAGGGAGGTGGTGGAGTCCCCATCCCTGGGGGTATCTACAAGCCAGGCAGATGAGGGGCTTAGGGACAGGGTTTAGTGGTGGGATGGCAGGGTTAGGGTAACAGTTGGACTTGATGATCTTAAAGGTCTTTTCCAACCAAAGTGATTCTATGATTCTGAATATTCACATCCCACCACCCCTATTAGCCTGGACAAATGGCGACAGCAATTTCTGTGGAGTCTCTTCATTTATGTGGGGAAATAATTAATTCCCAGCTTTTGACAAATCCGTAACAAAACTGGGGTTGCTCAACTAATCAAGCTAATGGGCAGGACCTTCCATATTATTTGGGTCCTGCTTTTTGCCAGCAAGCTGCTCGCACTTCTCCTCTCTTCCAGGCTGCAAACTGCAAGCACTGCTTCCAGAGCCACGCAGGACACAAAGATCCCATGCTCAGCCTCCCGTTGAGGTGTCTTTTGTCATTTCTTTCGTTTCCTGAAGTTCTGACAAAGGTACCTCCCTGCTCCCTCGGTTCCTTCCCACCTGCCCAGTGCTCAGAGGATTATACGGAACACAGACGGCTCACGGTCTCCTCATGGGTCAGAGCAGGCTGCCAGGCAGGTAGTTGGCATCAGCAGGACCTGGGGAGCACCATCAGCAGCTTGCAGCCCCCCGAGGGAGGGGACGGTCACCCTGGGCACCTTGGGGTCCCTCATCAACGGCACCATAACCACAGCAGGAGAATCTGGCTCAGGAAGCAAAGCAAGCAGCCAAAGACGTGGCCATGCCTTAGCAGTCCCTTCATCTCAGATATTTCAAGTCATGTTTATACTTTTCTTCACAACTGAAATAAAATGCAGGAGTTGTTAGTTGTATTTCTTTGGAGCTCTCTTGTTATTTTCTCAGTATGAGAGCCACATACATACCCTGCTGTCAGGCCCTCAGGTGTTCACATACACTTTTTAACTTACAAAACCAATTTCTAATAAGTAGCTTATATCAACTCCTCTATACTTACCTAATTTAAAATACACCTTCTGAGAAAAACCACAAACTCCAAACCGTGGCGGGATGTTACATGCTGCCTACAAAGCAGCCCACACACTCCATTTTGCTGCCGCTACCGCTGAATATTTGGCACGGGGGCTAGGGGGCTGGCAGCTGCAGCTGATTGCAAAGTCAGGAGGAGGAGGAATCGGTGCAAATCTTAGGATCGGTCTGGAAGTGAAAGATTTTTGATCCAATGCAAAACAACTCCCTGCTTCTTGGGGCTGGCTGACCTGCACAATTTTGTTTTCTCAAGGGAAATCCAAAAGCTTCCCAGTAGAAGTTTTGGGAGAAGGGATCAAAAAGTTCAAGCAAAAACCTGAGCATGCATTTGGGCAGCTGGAGATCGAGGCACCCTGAAGTATTTTTCTGTGTGGTAACCCAACTTGTTAATTCACAGCTTTCATGCCTAGCAAAAGCTGCGGCGGTAAATGCAAGTTAATCCACCTTACAATTATGAAAGCACACGGGCTTATAACGTCCTGAAAAATAAGGCTGTGACTAGATGGAACAAACATGGCTTTTTTATACAGTCCCACTAAAAGATGTTGCTAATTCCTGATTTCCTTGAAGCATTCCTGACAGCAATCACATCTGCTGCCATAAACCCCATCACAGCCTCTGCCTTTGGGAAAAACGTATTTAATAATCAGTAAAGTTCAAGCTCAGCTTGTTGTGATGAATTATTAGAACCCGTCATCGTTTTCTTGCAAAAAAAAAAAAAAAAAAGGCTATAATGGAACACAATTTTATGTTTTTCATTTAATTGATGACGGGCTGAGTTTTTATTAATCTTTTTGGGCTCCAGTGTAAGATGCTGAAAAAGCTAATATGAGATCATTGTATCTGGTTAATGTGTGTGCTTTGCAAAATTGGTAAGGCCTGTCAAGGCATAAATTATTTAAAATTTGATAAATGTGTTGAAATCATTGAATTTTCAAACAGACAAAGCAGAGCTATTTCTCTTCCCCGCCTGCTTTCAGACGGAGGTTTTTGTGCAGCCGCTCAAGGCTGCTGCCTTGTCCTTGCCGCGCAGGGCTCGTTAAGGTACTGAAATTAGCTCAAGGTACTGAAATTATCACAAGGAAGCCAGAGAAGTATCCTGTGCTGCTGCGGCGGGGACACGACGGGAAACCCACGCGATGCAGCCTCAGGGGTGGAAGTAGCAGAGAGCAAGGAGGCCACTGGAAGCCTCCCCCAGTATGAGTTTTTCACTGGGGCGGGAGGGAGGAGGTTATCGAGTACCACCTCCCTCCTCCCACCCCTTCCTCTCTATCGGTGGGATAAAAAGCTCACAGCAGCCCCAGCGAGCAGCCGAATGGTGCTTCAGAGCTGTTTATCCCAACAGACCTATTTATTTCAGCTAATTGCCGAGAGTTTTCAAATGATTCCTGGCAAGGGTGAAGCTATAGAAATGATTGCTGGTGATTGATGAATAACCTGGATAAAATTCCCAAAGTATTGGAGCGATTAACTCTTGCACGGGCACACCTGCTTTTATTTGGTGCCTTGTCCGCAGAGAAAGGCGCAGGAGCAAGTGCCAGATGAACCCAAATTTATTTGGCAAACAGAGAAAGTACAGCATTTACTGATGCCAGTGTCTCATCAACCCAGGCTACTTCTCCAAAATAGTTCACAGGGAACATTATTTAACCCTGTGCTGCGCTACCATGGTTGGGATCATTCATGGAAGAGGAAGGTTTTGAAGAGCAATCACAGTCTTTCAGAGAAGCGCACCGGAAGAACCAGGGGTGTGAAGTTTAAAACGACGTAAATATAACCCCCATCTTACCTTGATTCGAGCTGTTCTTGTAGTTAACGTAGCAAAAGAAAACAGCAAGGCACGTTGTGGATTCTGTACATCTCGGTGGGTCTGAGATTCTGTCGTTCACTGGAAAATAGAGTCTAATGGAAATTTTGGGGTAACTGGGTGACATTTTACAGCCTCTGTAATACGGAAAGAGATGAGGTGATTTCTTCTGTTTGGAAATTGATGGTTTGGAGGGAATGGGAAAATGCAGGTGCAGCAGAGGAGAACTACAGCAATAGCCATCTATTTAAATGTATACACTAACTTCCTTAAGCTAGTATTTTTCAAAGACCCTACCAGCAATATTTTCCACTACAGAGAAGCATTATATCGAAATGGGAAGATGCTGAGGAAGTCATTTTTTTCCAGCATGTGCTGCATTCTTTCAATACAGGGGTTTTTTTATTTCCCGGAAATTGCTAACCGATGTGAATAAACAGCTGAACAAAGAGGGGCGGCCCATCCTTGCTAATGGCAAAGAGCTGTCGTCAAGCGAAGGGCCTTTGCAATGTACAGAGGAAAACGATGTGTTAGGGTTTGCTTCTCTTATATTGCAGAAAGCTTTATTCAAAAAAATCTCCACAGGCACAAAGAAGGTTTTTGCATTAAAAAAGCACAAATACTATTCGCATTCCTGAACAATGGGCCCTCATTCCTGTTCCTGCGGCTGGGCACTGAGCACTGAGCAGAACTGGGCAGTTATTTGTTTGATACCTTTTTTACTGAACGTTTGCAAAACACAAGAAAGAACGTTTGCAGAACACAAGAAAGAACGTTTGCAAAGCACAAGAAAGAACCCTTCATGGAAAGGGTTGTCAGGCTCTGGAATGGGCTGCCCAGGGAGGTGTCCAGTCCCCACCCCAGGAGGTATTTAAAAGAAGGGTAGATGAGGTGCTTAGGGACAGGGTTTAGTGGTGGGATGGCAGGGTTAGGTTAAAGGTTGGGCTTGATGATCTTAAAGGGCTTTTCCCACCGAAACGATTCTATGATTCTAAATGCACTACCCAGCACCTGCGAAGTCCCCTTCCCCGACCGAGCTGACAACTCCGTCAGCCTCTGCACCTCGCTCCTATAATGAAATCGGTGAAACAGGACAGCGGGAGGATGAAGTGGTCAAAAATTAAGGCTGCCCGAGACTGGAGAATGCGACAGTGCAAACTATTTCTAAGAGGAGGAGGAAAATTACTCAGGTTAAGTGTAAGGTACAGCTGTCAGCAGTGGCTAATGATGGACATCTGGGCCTTAAACAGGAATGTATTGTGTCCTTAGAATTCAACATATTAACCATTTCGTGTTCCCACGGTATGAAAGCTCTTCTGTTGCCACATGAAGTAGTCCACGTCACTGTAGCTCCTGGGACACGTTTCATTGCCCTATGAGTACACCTCGCTTGGCCTAACACCTAGGTAATTAGGAGTTGTAACAGTGTAGTAGGAATAGCACAATGCGACTCTGCAATTCCACCATCGTGGTGTTGAAATAATTGTGCCCTAACACCGTATCAGTGTGACAAACCCACCTGGTTTCAGCATGCATTAATGTTTCCCACCCTTCAGCCATCCCGAGCCTTATACCTACATATTTCTTCTTTTTATTTCGGAGCCTTCTGAAAAAAGCAGTTCAGAAAGCAATGCTCTGCTATCTCATTTGGAGTGAGAGCCCCCTGAAGAGACATACACTGAGCATTACCGGTAACACATGACTCAATGCCCTCTAGATCTCTTCATAAAAGGAGAGGGGAGAAAAGCCGAAGAGCCATTGCACGGATTTCAATAACATTGCAAAAGAAAAGTGGCCCAGGAGGACAACAGTGGGTGTTCCCGTGCCCTTGCCAGAGGACAGTCAGAGCTGGGTGCGGTCACAGGCGACGTCCCAACCTCCTGTGAACCAGGCAGTTTTGTTTCTATGTATTTCTCCTCAAAATTTCCAACCACAGTTCCCTCTGGCAATACCAACTATGGCTATCCATGTTTCTGAGCGGTCGTTAGCATTTTAAGCAGCAGATCATTTAGCTGTGTAGACACAGAGAAAAGTTTCTGGTATTGCAGCACTGCCAGGCCCCTGGTCCCAGCTGGAATCTAGAAACGCAGCAGCAAATTTGCTGCTTTTTTGAGCTTCTGAAGGCCTCAGGTCAGTTTTGGGGTGAAGGGTGGGTGAACGTGTGCATCACTTCTCGTTTCATCTGCACAGAGCCACTTCTCTGCAGCAGGGGAGTTATGTCCCTGGAAGAGGGGGCAGCCAGATGTTCTCAGCATCACCCGGCTGATTTTGAGCTTGGGAGCAGGCTTGAAAGTGGCTGAAGAACCATGCATAAACATGACATTGCTTCACCAGGAGCTTTCCATCACAGCGGAAACGATGCTTCCCCCAGCATCGTTATGACAGCGCTATCTGTGCTGGTACGGATAAGCATCTGTCACTGTTTCCATTAGAATCTCCTATTTTCCTGGGTTCATAGCTCAGCCATAAAAAACGTAGCGAAGAGGCAGAAAGTTGACGTACAAGGTCTCGGGCTGAGAGTGATCACTGTTTGTGGATGCCTTTTTTCCCCTCCCTTTCTAACCTGAAAAAGAAAATAATGTATTTCTGCAGAGACACACCTGACCACTACATTTCGATCCAGCCGTGGATTTATTTAGCAATAGTGACGGCCGCCTTTCAATACTGAAGTTGTGAACGTTGCCATGATGGCTGCCTTTCAACATTCGATATTAATTACAGCATTAGGGATGAGCAGGAAGAACTTGTGGCAAGTGGGTTTGGGCTCTGGTTTAGAGCCTATTGCCAAAGAACGAGCCCCAGTGAAGATTAAGGGCTATGGAGTTTCTGATCTTCGATAGGTGACGAAATGAAAAATTGAAGATTACAGAAATAACAATTTAACATTATGGAAACCGCTTACTGCTAGGAACTAAAGGCGTAGAAGACGCCTTTGGGATCAGTAGCAGAGGGAAAAGCAAGCCCAGCATTGCCGTTTCCCGAGCGAGACAGGCAGTGCAAAATCCCACCCCATGAATTCAGCATCAGGGCTTGGTGTTTTGACTCCTTTAAGGCAAACTTCCCCCTCCAATCTTGCTGTCATTGCCTGCTGGACAGTGAAAACCCCATCCCGTGGGGTAGTAATACTGGGAGCCCACTATCCCGGTCCTGGCACTGCAAGCTGGGTGATGAGGCGAGAGCAGCGTTTTGCCAGGAGGAGGCGGCGGCAGCAGTTTGGAGATGAGGACAGTACAACCCTCCTCTTCCTTCCTTCCTTTTTAAGCGTCTTGTCTTTCTGTTCACACATTTTATAAGAATAACTAGCTGAAAAAGTTTTGCTTTGTACATTAGGGTGATGGTATAAGATGGTCCTGAAGAGAACAAACCCTGAAAACACATCCTCTAAAACTTGCGTTCAAGCTTTAAAAGACCTAAAAAGTTAAACAATTGTTTCCAGCCTGTTGAAACACAGACCCTACTTTTGACCCCTTGAGCGTATGCTCAAGTTCTGCAAGTCCAGAAAGAACATACATGGGCAATGTACTTCTACATTAAGTTGGAAATCTGCTATTTACAGAGACCCGCGTGTTTGACTCTGAAATCTAACACTGTTCTGTCGCTGCCAGAATTAGTTATTTGCTTTCCAATTGCAGACAGTTGTGCATTAGACTTGGCTTGGCTTAGCCACTTTTCTGAAAAATGATGAGATGTGCTTTAGGGCTGGGACTGCTCAGCACTTCTTGAAGGTTAAGGCCTTGCTAGATACAGGCATCCTCAAACCTGAAACCAACACACCAGAAATAGGGTTATTTTTGTGGGCTGTCTCAAATTAAGAGCACAAAAATGGGCACGCTAAGTCTGGAAAAACAGAAGAGGCAACACCAGGAAAGACAAATTTATAATAAACATTTTAGTATGCAATTACCCCACCAGAAGCAGCTGAGTAAAGAGAGAACTTTACGCTTAAAGGAGTTGGGAGGTTAAGTGGGGAGAAGAAAGAAAGGGGAACAGAAAATTCTGCTTTTCTATTTCACTCCATCTTTTAGCAGACATGCCACTTCGCTCTTCGGGTTTTCCAGCATCTCTAGCCATGTTTTTAGCTAACAAATCTGCAGGCAAAGGGTGTCTGTCCCCAGTCCTCAACCTGTCCAGAGATTTATCTGTTCGTCCCAGTGGATGGCTCCCATTGAGCTTTTTGCATCTTCTGTAAGCAGTTTTGAGGAAAATCCTTGAGCTTTCGTGGGGCAGCAGAAATTACTCATTACAGTAGCCCAAGTGACTGGGCTGGTTCGGACTATTCGTGTAAAAATAAAAATTATCGGCTCCTTTTGTATCTCGACCGTTTTATTTTCACACTTTGTACAATTCTTTCTCTCTGTTTTGAAACAGGTATTTTGTGACGTTAATACAGTCGTACGAGCCACGGAGGTGCTGGACTGGGAAGACAAGGATGCTGCAGAGACACTGGTCGAAAACGTGGTCCATTCCAGGATAATCAATCCTTTACGCCTGTTTGTTAAGCCATCGCCAGTACTGAAACACGGCCAGGTGTCCTACTCGGACAGCATAGAAAACTTTTGGGATTGGTTGTCCAACATCACGGAGGTTCAGGAATCTCTCGCACGAACTAAACGCAGACCGATAGTAAAAACTGGGAAATTCAAGAAAATGTTTGGATGGGGCGACTTCCACTCTAACATCAAAACTGTTAAGCTGAACCTCCTGATCACAGGGAAAATCGTCGATCACGGCAATGGGACCTTCAGCGTTTATTTCCGACACAACTCCACAGGTCTGGGAAATGTTTCTGTGAGCCTGGTGCCACCTTCCAAGGTGGTTGAGTTTGAATCATCTCCGCAGTCAACACTGGAGACCAAGGAATCCAAGTCCTTCAATTGCCGAATTGAGTACGAAAAAACAGACCGCGCTAAAAAAACTGCCTTGTGCAATTTCGACCCTTCAAAGATCTGCTACCAAGAGCAGACTCAAAGCCATGTCTCCTGGTTGTGTTCCAAGCCGTTTAAAGTTATCTGCATTTACATTGCTTTTTACAGCGTAGATTACAAACTGGTGCAAAAGGTCTGTCCTGATTACAACTACCATAGCGAGACTCCCTACTTGTCCTCTGGCTGACACAATCGTGGGTAACTGTAGGGATACAGCATCAGTCATAAAAATAAGCATTTCCATTAACCTTTTGGAGAAGAATATGTTTTCCTATCAGGTTAAAAAGTCTTTAAAAAACTGTAGCTGTGTTTGTGCTGTATCGTAAATAATCAAACTATTTATGTAACAATCATTTTCATTTGAGACCACTGCATTTTAGCGCTCTCATCGTTAATAAGGGAACTACCAGGCAGACACATGGCAAAAATCAAACAAAATTATGTCTGTCGTGAACATAAATTTTGAAAACCAATTTTTTTTAAACTAGATTCTGTGGCAGAGAGGTTGTCTTTTACTTGAATTGGGCAGCACTTAGCAGGACCCTATTTCTCATTGGGAACTTTAAAAGATGACGATAGAAAGAACAAACGATGAAGCAGACTCCCAGGAAAATATACAAAAATATACCAAAAAATATATAAAAATATATAAAATCCAAATAAACAGCTCTCCCACTAATTTCATAAAGAATGTTTCACACACAGGGCTCAAGGAATCAAGGCCAAATGCTAAGAGAAAATGCTATTTCTAGGACAAGACAAAAAAAAACAGGAAAGGAGTCTGTATTTCTATGAGTTGTAGTCGTCGTACGTATTCATTGAAGTGAAGAGTGAGTAGTTCTTCCTTCAGACGTCTTACCCGTGGATATGCAATGATGTAATTAGACATTGATGAGCTTTAGTTTATTAGACCCACCAGGTGTGCAGGTTTGGTGTACATTTCTTCCTTCCATGGTCACCACTGGTTTTGATTCTTCTCAAATGTTTACCTATACGCCCATACTAGTTTTACAGTGATAGAAAATATACGTACCTTGGAAAAAGATAATCTCTGTTTAAGTCTGATAAGAGGGGCTGGCTTCCATTGAGCAGAAGTGGTTAACTTGCTCTCTAACCCTCTTAGCGCTGCACTGCAGCAAGGAAAACACATCTCATCACGAGGACGATACCTGAACGCCACAAGCTTTCTGCTTGACGGCACCCACTTGTCGTCCTTAGCATTGCATTGCATACCTTAATTCAAAACATAAGCAACGACAAATAAAGACGACAACAAAAATCTATGTATCTTCCCCTCATAAAGCAGATTTCAAGCAATTGCTACCAATGTTCAAACTATTCAGCCAGGCTTTCCCCGAGTGCGGAACAGCATCACTCCTACGCCGTGGGTAGCTGCAGGAGCGGAGGGTCCAGCTGTGGTTTCCCCGCGGGCTCCGGCGATGCAGCTTCAGGCACCAACCCCCCGCACGCTCGCTGGGCATCGATTTTGCTGCTGCCCGTTTGCTGTCGTAGTCCTTCCTGAGGGCTCCACATCACAGGTCCCATGGAAGCAGCTGGCCGAGGAAGCGCTTTTTATTGCCTCCAACCCAACTTACACACAGGGTCAAAGAAGTTACCCACAGCCCAAGCAAGGTACCGTTACCATGCTCTGTTCCAGTGGTGCGCGCCCAGCCAAATGGCAACGGCAGCTCAGAAAGACTCGCTCGTGAGATTAATCCTGATTTCCTTGGTGAAGTCTCATACAAAAAAATTACTCTGTTAAAAATATACTACAAGTAACTGGCTAATTTGTTTTTCTCTTTAGCTGACAAATTTAAATGTGTGGTTTAGTTTGATCAATAATCTAAATGTTTTCCTTCGTCTTATTTCATACAGAGTCTCTCCTGGTCTAAATGATGTTTTTTAGTTTGTCTATTACTGTCGATTCCTACAAGATGGTCTACTTTGTATTCTGTATAGCGTGTCCTCGTTCTGGCTGTACATAAGCTTGGATTTATTGCTATGAGTTCGGTGGTTGGTGCTTTTGTAACTTAGCTGTAAGCCATGATTTTATTGCCATGTTATTTTTACTCAGCACTGTAGGCAATTAAAAGAAAACCCTACATGCTATTTATTGTAGAGTATGTGGAAATCATGTATGTATATACAGTTAAAGATGTGTACATATACAGAATATATGTGTACATGTATTTGTATGTAAATAAAGAGAGTTTGCTAAATCTGGCACTTGCTTACGGCATATTTGATTTTTTATTATTCTTTTTTGTCTTTATATATACAAAACGTGAGGCACAGCAACAGATCACTGAACATTTCTCCTCAGCTGGAATTTATTTTTTTTTTCCCTAGGAGATATCTAAGCGTGAACTGCTCTGCTCAGCAGGCCGGGGTCAACAGCATTTCATGATATTTGAGATGTGAAGCACGTGCTTTGACGAAGGCAATCATGAACCGTTTAATAATCGTGCGAGGTACGTTAAAAGTAAAGGGCTTAGCCTAAATTAGAGAACATCAGCTCCTCCCTGGCCAGAACATGCCGGGAGACGCGGCAGCCCACTGCCGATGCAGCCCTTGCTCGGAGTTCCTCATGGCAAGGGGAGGAGCTCTCACCCCTAAGCGCCCCAAAGGAGCTTTCCTGCCCCAAACCCTCTAACGACAGAGGAGCGACCCTCACCAAACCCGCTCGGCTCCGAAGATGAACCGTTGGGCGCAAGGCGAAGTTCGCTGCAAGGCAAAGGCAGCGGCACGGAGGGCCTGCGCACGCGGGAGAGGCTGCCTTTGGAGACTCGGCCTTTGCTCTAACCTAGCCCAAATGTTTTCCCAGGGCGAAGCGAAGCCTCCGCAGCAGCATCCGAGCCGTGTTCCGATGCTTCGATGCTGGGCGATGGGAGAAGCTCGCACCGCTGCCCTCCCACCGAGCCCGGGCACAAGGCGCTAGCCTTGGCACCAAAGCCCATCGCAGCAGTGGATTCACTCCCATGCCTTTGCCAATCACCATACTTTAAAAATCAACTTAAAACGCTTTTTTCAGATCAGTTGTGAGAAAGTGACGGCAAAGAAGTGCTTACAATCTCACTGCGGTCAAATTCCGATTAAGAAGAAATGATTTACACCCAGCAAGGTAAGCAAAATACAATCCAGAGCACCAAGGGAGGCCACGGACTTCGTTAGGTCAAATTTCACGCTGCCCATGTAAACAGAACTAATTTTGATTTAATTTCCTACAGAGCCAGCCATGTTTTAAAAAACATTTCCCTGTGTAACAGCTGGATATTTTAGGCAAGTTTCAAGTGTCAATGGTTGTTCTTTTCATGACTCTTATTCAAAGGATTTTAAAATAAAATAAAAATTTGGAAGATTAAATACCAAGCAGGCAATAATGATTTATGACTGCAGCAAGTTAATCTGAAAGTTTTTCATGCTTATACTCTATGCAAGTATGTGTTTAAACTCCTTACTACACACAGTTCCTGTTGTTCTCCCCAGCCCGTGGACATACATATAAAAATCCCAGGAAAAAGCTAATTGATGATACACACAGAAGCATCAGCTTTTTGTCTTTAGCCAGCCCACCGTACTGCGGGAACCATGCGAGTTTGAGGATTTTTTTTTTTTTTTTTTTTTTTTTTTTATTCATTTCAACTTTAACAGGGAAGTAACTTGGTTTGGGTTTTCTTTTTCCCTGAAGAATTTCATCCTTTGGATCCTCAGCCTCTTCACCTCCTGGTAACCCTGGCTGGTGGTTGGATCCTGCCCCGGCCGCTCACTCCCAGCAGCGCTGGTAATAAAATCATAGAATCATTGAGGTTGGAAAAGCTCTTTAAGATCATCAAGTCCAACTGTTCCCCTAACCCTGCCATCCCACCACTAAACCCTGTCCCTAAGCACCTCGTCTGCCCGGCGACGCCGCCAATGCCCCAGCTCTTGTATCGAGCGGCTATGCCATCCTACGGCAGCGAGCAAAACAAAAAAAAGCAAAAAGCCGAGTGTTGTTTGCTGTGAGCTCCCTGGGGTTGCTACCTTTTCTTTTTAGGGAGAATTCACTAGGCAGGGCTAAAAGAGCAGACCCCTGAATAAATAATCCTGATGCAACTGGAAGAGCTCTCATAGCAACCAGGCGAAGGTGTGCAGGGCAAATCAGCATCCTGTGCTGCCTTTTTCTTTTTTTTTAATTGTAATTCAAGGCGATTAGCATTTACTATTTGTTTTATGCTCTGTTGACCAGCATAATCTGGATAATGTTTTATTTATAGTATAATAATGATTCATCATTACCGCTGTCCCTATTCAAATATGCACAGTTGAAAAGACAATAACAAGGCGCATACACTAAGTAGCTCAATGAAATACACATCAATCAAGTAGGTTTTCAGCTGTAGGGTGTCTCATTTGAAAAACCAGACTTTGCCATTCCCACCTCTGTCTCTTGCAAACACTTCTTACGCGCATCCGCCAGAAGTGGCTTCCTTCTTCCTTTTAAAGCTAGCAAATAAAATGATGTTTCTCACGGAATGGCAACGGACTGGACTGAGGATATTGCCTGGACTGTGCTAGGCAAAACCTGAGGAGATAGTGTAACCCCCTCAACAGGTTTACAAAAACCAAAAATTGCAAATTTATATCACACACACACCCCTGGTGGATTCGGGTCTCTGGGGTTAGGGACCAAACCTGAACCGCTGCACGGGTGAGGGAGCACGCCGGCTCCACGGAAGCGGGATGTGAGGGACTGGTTTTACAGAGGAATTGAATTGTGGTGAAATGCCCCGCTTCAGTCACACCACACCTCACCTGGGGGGGGGTCGCTGAGCACAGGTCGGCAAAATCTTAGAATGTTTTGGGTTGGAAGGGACCCCTAGAGGTCATCTAGTCCAACCCCCCTGCAGTGAGCAGGAACATCTTCAACCAGATCAGGTTGCTCACAGCCCCGTCCAACCTGGCCTTAAATGTTCCCATGGATGGGGCCTCCACCACCTCTCTGGGCAACCTGTGCCAGTGTTTCGCCACCCTCACTGTAAAGAATTTCTTCCTTATATCCAGTCTAAGCCTCCCCTGTTTTAGTTTAAAGCCATTACCCCTTGTCCTGTCACAGCTGGCCCTGGAAGTGACGGAAACGGAACGGAGGCCGCTGGAGGCCACCGGCAGCACGGCACAGCAGCGTCTTCCTGCCGAGACTGCTGCGACCGACCACAGCACGCAGCTCTCCTGCCCAAAATACCTGTGGGTTTTTGGTCAGAAGCCAGCCTCCAGCTGTCGGTAGACAGGCAGCTAGGCTACATTTTGAAGGATGGGGGGCGGGGGGGAAGAAAAAAAAAAAAAAAAAATAAAATAAATCACAAAAAGATGCTTTTCCAGAGATGTAATTCCATCCCCAACTCAGCATAAATCCAGCACCAGCTGCAGCCCAATTAAAAAGCAATTATGTTCATGGGAAAACAGTTTAATTGGGGATAGAAAAAACCAAATTCTACCTACATGAACATTGGTAGGACTCTAAAACAGGACTCCAAAAGAAATATCAGCACCTTCCTGTTCAACAGTAATGAAACAGCCAAGCAGGTCAGCCAGTTTTTGTTGCACTGCTTTTTGCTTTTGTCCTAAAGTTAGAACAGAGAAAAAAAAATCCACTAATTTGGGCATTTCTTAATATATTTTCTTCATCTTACGAGAAACGCACATCTGTAATTCCTCACCCAGAGGTGGGAAGCTCCGTTATACCGAGGGTGCAGAGATGATGAGCCTTTCTCTGCCGAAGCCAAAAGG
>BOSO01021924.1:0-16475 GCA_018403395.1 Gorsachius goisagi
AGGGCTTTGCCAACCCAAACCATTCTGTGATTCTATGACACCATGGCTGCTGTGGCACATCCCCCTAGGGGGGGGCCATGGCTCCCCCCGCATCCCGATAGCCCAGGGCACGCCTCCACGGGACCAGGCTCCTCACCAAGGACGGAAACGACATTACAAAAATTACGTTTCCCGACCTTCGTAAATGTGCAGGACTGACGACCTGGCAGCTTCGTGCTGAAGGAGGCTGGTGGGAGGGCGAGAGGATGGGGCGGCATCGCCACCCCATGCCCAGCGCCTCCGACACGGCTGCAGCCCTCCTCGACCCGGGTGCCTAACCCGCCGCAGAGTCCCCCCCTAAGTAAAACATCCACGCACGCTCCGAAGTTGTTTGTTCTGTGAAAGCAAACTTTGCTGCTGCCACCCCAGACTGGGGGCGTTTAACGCCCCGGCTGCTGAACGGGCATCGCGTCGGGACCAGGGAACTGCTTTTGTGCGGGATTCTTACGTAGGGATTGAGGGGCTTACGCTGAAATTTCCCAGCTCGTTCCGCAGTCCGTGAGCGCTTGATCCCAAATCTGCTGCCATCACAGGTGACAGAGGAGTTGTTTGCAGCCAGGAGTGCCCCAGTGCCACATTTGCTGCCAGAAATAAGTGATCGCACGCTCCTTTCCAGGGACCCCTCACATCCCCGTGGGGGCTGCTCCCCCCCTGCGGCACAGGCAGGCAGCGGGGAGCTGGGTACATGGGGACACCTCCCCACGTCCCTCCCGCCTGCCCCCCGCCCAGCACGGCTGCGCCCACGACCGCGTTCCAGCACCAACGCGGCTTCCTACAGCCTGACAGCCTCTGCTCTGAAACGTGTCTTCAGAGGGAAGCTCTGCCCTGGAAACAGGGCACTCCTTGGAGCACCTTCCTTCATTTTCGCTACGGCACGTCATTTCGCTCACAATTTTTCACCAGATTTGGGTTTCTTCCCATTACCCCATTTTGTTTCTGTTGCACCGATCACTGCGATCTCTTGTAATATCTGGGCACTTTCCCTTGTTTTGATCAAGCCTCCAAGTGTCCAGAAACTCCTGGAAAGAGAATACTTAACTCGCACAATGTTCAGTTCCAGTTTGTGCCGCAGAGGTCAGTTCTGAGCGTCGGAGTTCACCGCGGGGCGGATGTTCTGCGTCCGAACAGTCCTAACTGCACGCGAACTCCCTCCGGCAACCCCCGCGCAGGAACCAAGCCTGCGGTCTCAGAAAACAAGTCCAGTGAGAGGTAAAAAGGCTGAATTCGTAAGCAACGCTCCGCAGGAGAATGGCTCCAACCCCACCCCCCCCAAACCTCTGCACGGGTCGTCCTGCAGCGGAAAGGGGAGGGTGCAGCAAGCCAGGGCTGACCTGGTCTCCAGCGTTCCCCCAGCCACACAAATCCTGGGAAGAGAAGACACCCACTTCATCGCAGGACCACTTGGGAAGAGCTTCCCGAAGCCACCGAGGGGGCGGGCATCGAACCCCTCAGGCTTCCACGGGGCGGGCGGCTGCGGGGGGCTGGCCAGGGCGGAGGGAGACTGCGTCCTCCCAGCACCGCACCGGGCAAGGCAGCGCTGGGCGGTGGAGCTCGGACG
Source organism: Gorsachius goisagi (assembly GCA_018403395.1). Classification (NCBI taxonomy): domain Eukaryota; kingdom Metazoa; phylum Chordata; class Aves; order Pelecaniformes; family Ardeidae; genus Gorsachius; species Gorsachius goisagi. Next base: position 1,598 of record BOSO01021924.1, read on the forward strand.
TGGTGGGGATGCAGACTCTGCTCTCCCATCACGGCCACCGGCCGCCGCTATCGGGGTGACGCCAGTTGCTCCTCACGCGGCGGGGTGCGGCAGGAACGGGCAGCCACGTCGCACTCCCGCTCCGGGGCGCGGCGGGCCATGGAGCGCTCTCCACTCTGCCGACCCGGGGGGTCTCGGTGCTGGCTCGTGGCCGAGCAGAGCTGGTTGGGAAACGCCCGGGCGATGCCGGTGGCACGCAGCCGGCACGCGAGTCACAGAGCTGCCACCGCGATGCCTTTGTCACGTCCGGTTCCTTTTAAACGCTGGGTGACATCACGACAGAAGGGGACGGGCGCGTAAAAAAGCTGAACGCTCAGAATCAGTAAAGCATTTTGTGTGCTCTCACACGGCTCCTCCCTGCCCTGAGAAACCTCAGCCCGAGCCAGGGGTCGAGTCCAGCCCTGCGGGACAAGCCGGTCTGTGTCAGCCCCGGCCACGCTCCCCCTCCTCGGAGGCGATGCCGGTGGGGGGCTCAGGACATCGGGCACCTCAGCCGGCTCGTCGGTGCTCTGCTGCACTAATCCCAACACCCATGTTCCAAAATCAGGACTAATTTAGAGCTCATGCCTCCCTGATTACAGCTTTTTCTTACTGTGTTTCCAAGAGACAGAGTGAACAGGAGGGACCCAGGGAGGGCAGAGGACACAGCAGCGTGCCTCACCGCGTCACGGCTGGACGCCGAGCTCCCACCGCCGGCACGTCGGGGGCTCATCCCCTGGGCATCCCACCGCTGGCACCCCCGGTTTTGGGAGCCGGCCAGGAAACGGTCTGTGGGCAAACCCTTTGCAAACGCTGTTCCTGCCTTCCCGGAGAAGGAGGAGGAGGAGGATGGCGGCGCGCCCTGCAGCCCCCACAGGCGGAGGGGACGCCCTCGGTGCACGGGGGAGACCCTGGGAGCCACCGCGGTGGGGGCGAGCAGACCCTGCCCCACGCCAGGAAACCCCTGGTGCTGGCTCCTATGGGGCTAACGCAATGAATGAGCCGAGGGAAGCTTTAGCACACTTCACCTGCAGGCACCTCATCTTTAAATTTTTGGCTCTGGGTATTTTGGGGCAGACACTCGCCGCCTTTGTAGCTGCCAGCACGATGGGGCCCAAAACCAACTGGCTTGCAGGGGACAGAGAAACGTTTTAGTAACAAAAAAAACCCAACAGCAGCCCCAAAACGCTTTTTAAATTCTCGTTGTTGGGTTCATAATCAGCAGCATTGCTGAAAGCTGGGTCAGACCCGCGGCGCTGGAGGAACCACCCACAGGGAACCAGGCTCCGTTCTCAGCCGCTGCTGGTATCTCCTCGTGGGAGCCTCAGCACCGGGATGGAGCCGGATGGGTCCCCTGCCCTCAGCCGGGCAGCTCCAGCCCTCTCCTCCGGTCCCAGGGGGACAGGGGTGGCCGCGGGGCGGCGGGCAGCATCCCCCCGGTTCCGCCCGTGCGCTGCGCTGCCTGGCGCAGCATCCTCCGCAGCGGTGCCCCGCGAGCGCCGTGACCGCAGCCAGGCCAGCAGCCCCGGTCACACTCCAGAGGAAGCGACCGCAAACCCCGGTGTCCAGCCCTCCGCGCCCAACGCCCCCAGCAGCGACGCTTTTCGCCCCGAACCGCGGCTTGACGTGAAAATCGCCACCAGAGGAGAGCGCTCCCCTATCCCACGGGTGGCATTGCTGGGTTGCGGAGCCCCAAACCCCGGCACCATCCTGGGGTGGGGAGGGGGCGGTTTCGGCATCGAGGTCTGGCTGGAAAGCGTCCCCCCCCGCCCCGCAGCCCTCGGCGTCGCGGCGCGCCGCTGCCGGCTGACGCGACTGATTGATTTGACTGAAGGTAGCCAAACTGTCACTCAGGAGGTGCCCCCTTGGTACCTCTTCTGGCTGGATCTACTTGAGGGTGGGATTGCCTGAGCCGCTCCTGTCAGGGATTTCAAAGGGAACAAGCGGCTGAATGCGGATCTGACAGCTCGGCCGCCGAATTAGGGCTATTTGCATGCTAATTTCCACCGTGCTTAACTCACTGGCAGACCTAGAGCGAGAAGCAGCCTCTGCGTGTTTGGAACAATGCTTGACTGATCTAGCTGCGTTAACGAGCAAATTATGGTAATTTTGTTATTACAAATGCATAGAAATTTCCAAAGAGTGGAGCAATACAATATGTTTCCTCTCCTCCTCCTCACTCCTAGATGCGGACCCTTTTGTTTATACACACTTCGCCTTGCTTACTTATGTTTAGCTATGCACAGCGTCTCACCTCGACGGGAGGGGGCAGAGGCTGCGGCCGGAGCAGGGGGAGCAGCGGAGCCGGGAGGGGGGACGGGGGCTCCGCTGCGCCCGGGACACCCGGGGGCGCATCCTCAGCCGGTGAAAAGCAGCCGAGCGCCCCGGCCGCCGGCGTCGGGGCTCATCGACCCCAGTCGAGGATCGGGGTCTGTGAGAGGAAGGCTGGTGGGGAATGGCAGATCCAGAGGCTGCTGGCTTCCCAACGTTTCACCTTCTTGCCCCCTCCAGCGCAATTTCTAAATCAGTTTAATGAAATAATATCTGACAACATCGTATTGAAAACAATATAAATTTTATCTACATTCTAGGCAAGCGTGGTAATTACATTCCTGAGAGTTGAACACCAAAATGTTTCTCCAAGCCTCCAAGATCCTGGCAGCCCCTCATTCAAAATGTAGAGGAGCAGCGGATAAATGTGTACCATTTACTTAACTGCTTCATTATTAATTAAGGGAATCATTTGTCAGTTGATCTGCAATCTGGTATTGCCCCAAGATATTTGTGACGGCACATCACTTGCTCCGTCACACGCGATGGAACTTCTCCGGGATTTGTCTTCCAAGATTCCAGAAGAGGGGGGGGAGGCACCTCTGTGGAGCAGCCCCAGATTGGGGAAAAAAGCAGCAAATTCCCTGAACCAGGAAATGCTGAATGTCGGCACTTTGGCCCTTTGGCAGCGGGTTGCCTGGCTCTGGCCATGGAAGCTGTGGGTGCTTCTGCGCACACATGCCGGGGGTGGAGGTGGTTTTGGGGCGCTCTGCGTCTGCAGGGGGTGAAGGTGGGTTTGGGGCGCTCCGGGCAACGGCAAGGGTTCGAGCTATGTGAGCCGCAGAAAGCGGCGATACCAGCACGAAGAAAGCGCGTGCCCACGGTCGGAGCGGAGGCGGGCATCCCCGCCATCGGAGCGGCGGCAAACGGAGTCGGGAGTCACTTCCAGGCTCTGGGGGGGGAACGTGCAAACTTTCCACTTCCCCGAGGAAATGTAAAGACCATCCAGGATAAAGGCCCCGGTTCTCCTTTCGCTGTTACGGCCTGAGCAGCGTCACCGTCCCAGCAGCCCAGCACTCCAGTGCTGTACGCCAGAGCAGGACCCGGCCCAGGCTCTGCCACCGCCGCCCTCCGTCACCCCACACGCTGCCATTCGCCTTCTCTGCCCCCGTTTTTAAGCATTTTGCCTCCCAGCCTCCTCGCTTTCAGGTATTTACTGCTGCACCTTCCACAGATTACAAAATGCTGTCGCAAATCTTTGGGGCAGGCAGAGCCAGGACAAATGACATAAACTCGTGAAAGTAACGACGAGAGAAGTCTTCAGCGCGGCGGGGGGCACCGAACCCCACCAACCCCTACAGGCTTTATCCCAGAGCTCCTGCACCCCGGCCCCTCGCCTCCCCACGCCCCGCGTGCCCCTCACTGTCGGCTGGGGCCAGGCGGGAGGACGGGGGGCGCTGGCCCTTGCAGGCTCGGGGGGAGACGCAGCCCCGGCAGCGAGAGGCGACACGACCTCCCCTCTCCTCCTTCACGTGAATATCCGCTAGCCACAAAGGTAAAATGCGTTTGCGAGCCACGCGTTTTGCTTCCCAACACCATCTCCTTCTGCTTCGCACGTTAGGACTCGCACCTTCTCCCGGATAAAAGATGGCTAGCGACACCGTTGCTATTTTTTATGCTTTTCTTTTCAAAGCCCAGTTTTGAATGTCACTGTTTTCAGGTCCCTTTAGTCGGGTAATTGCACATAGACTTCATATAAAGGAAATTCATTTGTTCAGGGTCACTGCATGGTTTTTCATTAAAAACAAATTACCGGTGTTCAGAAAGGACATCTGGGTTTCGAGAGTCCCATTAATGACTATATTTTCAGCATCACTATTCCGGACAGTCTACCCTTTCCTGTCACCCGGCGCGCAGGGCCCGCCAGGAGCGGAGGGGACAGGGTGAATGACAGTGGCGGAGGGGGGGTGAGGGGGGTGAGAGCGGGGGCAGGGGGGGTGCTCCAGGGCTCCATCCCCGCCGATGGGGAGAGGGAAGAGGGGGAGAAACAGAAACCGGGGGGCAGCAGGGGCTGCCGTCCCAGCACTTCTCACACCAGAACTGGGGTAAGCATTTAAGCCAACGATGGAAGCACGACTTTTTTCCAGCTCGGCCACGGCACCGTGAGCCCGATGGCAAGGGCAAGCAGATGCTGGAGCTGGACATGGGCATGGTTTGCCCGAGCCCCCACATGGCCCTCCCTGCCCCAGCCCCAGCGGGGACCCAAACGGGACACGGCTCCTGGGACGGTGGTCCTCAGCGCCGGCAGGCAAGCTGCAGCTCCGGCACCGCTCCTCGTGCCTTCCCCTCTACCCCGTGGCCCATGGTCACCGCCTTCCCCACACGTGGGAGGGTGCAGACCTTCAGACGTGTCTCGGGAGCAGTCCCATGGACATGAGCGATCCGTGGAGAGGTACCTGACCCGGCGCTGGTGCTGTGTGGAGCAAGAGGGGACCGAGACGCGTCCCCAGGCAAGCAGTGCCAGTCCCGGCCACCAGGTCTACCCCATTCAGCAGTGCTCCAGAGCCCAGGCGGGAGAAGGAGGGGTGCTGGGGAGAAGTCCCCCCTGCCGAAGGCGAGGGACATGTGGTAAGGGTGCGCTGTCTGTGCCCAGCAGACCGTGGCTCGAGCAGCTGCGCTCCCTTGCAGATATTTCACCTCAAAAAAGGCTTTGGGTCACCCACACAGGTCGCGGGGTGGGATCCCCGCAAATGCCGCAATTCCCGTGGTGTGCTCCCTTGCTGTTCCAAGCCTGCAAACGCGAGGCAGCAAGGAGCGCAGGAGGCGCAAGCAGCAGACAGCACCACCTCCGTCAGAAGAGCCAAACAGCCCGGGGCTGCCTCTTTGGAAGGGGTACATGAACCTGGGCAGGCTCCAGGCTGCAAGCACGGGGTGGGACGGGGAAGGTGAGGTTTGCTCCTGCCCGCTCTTCCCGGGAGGCAAAGGGACAGCTGCTGGGAAAACACCGTCCCGCGTTCCTAAAGCGACAGCACGTGAGGGGCGCGATCGCAGTGCGAACGAATAACAGCAATTCCAAGCAGAAACCAGGAGATCGTTTCTGCAAATGGCATCTCATTAACCTGCGGGATCCTGTGCCCGGAGGTGGCACTGAGACCACGAAATCTAGTAGGAATCGTTAGTGGATCAAACCTCCAAAGAGACAGTGAGAACATACCGAGAGCTACACGAGACAAAATAAACATCCGTAAGGGACCTAAGCTCTCTTCCCGCAAGGCGTAAGCCACCGGACGGTGAGGATCAGGGAGAAGCGTCCGCTTTGGGCAGGCTACTGCCATGTCCCCTGTCCCGGAGGCAGGTGGACCCGGCATGAAGTCGTTGGCTGCTGGGATGTTCCTGGACCTGTTGGGNNCCCAACAGGTCCAGGAACATCCCAGCAGCCAACGACTTCGTGCCAGGTCCTTTCCGTCGGAGGAGGAGGCGAGGCAGGCAGCCGGGTGCAGGGGGGGATGCTGAGCCAGGGGCCAGGAGCAGGCAGCACCAGGGCTGCCACGGGGGGAGGCCGTGGTTACAGTTGGGGGGAGGAAAGTGGAGGGCAATTTATCCCTACGGAGACATCGGGCACTGCCCTGCGGTGGGGACGCTGCACCCATGGCTCCCTCCGGTCTCTGAGGGGGATTCTCAGCTCTGTCACTGAGCGGGGTTGGGGTCCAGAGCGGGGCTGTCCCCCTGTGCACCCCCATGGGCTGCTGGCGTCGTGGAGAGGGACCTGCTCTGCTGGGAACGGCTTCCCAGCTCCACCCCTGCTCCCGGTACCGAGCGTACGAATTCCTGATTCTAGCACATTTTCAGCGGTGCCATAAGCAAAACATTGAGCTGTAGGATGATGGAGCATGAAGGGGCTGCGGGAGGTGTCGAGACCCCACGCGCAGCAGGATCAGCAGGGACGCCAGACCAGGATCCTCAGGGATTTGTCCGGCCTGGTCCTGAAGACCCTCAAGGACGGAGACTGCAGAGCCTCTCTGAGCGACCTCCTCCACCCCTGGGCCCCGCTCCCAGGGGAAAAATTTGGAGCTTTTCCCCATTCCCAGTTTGCCTCTTGCTTGTTTCATCTCACGCCCGCTGCCGCTTTGTGTTGGGGGCCCAGAGCGGCGCCACCCACACTGTGAGAGCCGAGTGAGGGAGGTGACCCCCCCCTCCATCCCCTGGCCAGGGCGCTGCTGGTGCCCCCACAGGCGGGGTGCCCCCGCTCCCCACCTCCCACATCCCCAGAGCCCCCCAGCAGCCAGCCAGCCCTCGCCCCCGCTCCCTGGTGCAGGATTTTACGTTTGCCCTTGCTGGATTTCACGCTCCCGGGCGCCTCCAGGAGACAGCCCGACCCCGGGGCACGCCGGTAGCGCTCCTCAGTCCAGCATCATAGAATCGTCTAGGTTGGAAAACACCTTTAAGATCATCAAGTCCAACCATTAACCTAACCCTGCCATCCCACCACCATCATCTGAAAACCTGCCGAGGTGCGCTTGTTCCCGTTTGTGGGTGATGACGACAGCCGGGGCAGAGAGCTCCTCTCCAGCCACGTTTTCGGGGCAGCAGCCGCCAAACGACAGGGGAAGCATGCGGGGCCTGGGACCCGCAGAGGGAACACGCGGTGCCAGATCCCAGTTCGCAAAGCTCTGGACGGACATCGAAGCCACGTCGTTGCTTGGTTGGTTTCTTTAGAGAAAAGCATTTGATTCATTTATTCTCTGGGCCGCAGTAGGTGTCCATGGGCCATGTAAAGAAAGGAATTCCCTACTGATAGGCAAGTCCCTGTTTTTGCAGGGAAGGGAGGGAGGAGGCCTGAGCACATGGTTTTGTGAGCAGGGGGGCAGGGGGGGACCCGGGGTGGCGAGGGGAGGAACCCTCTCCTGTTGGGACGAGGAGCGATAAGCACTGAGCAAGCAGCCAAAATCCACACAGCTCCCGTTCCCGGTTTCCATCCTGGAGGTGCTGGGGAGCTGGAGAGCCCCCGCTGCGCTGCCAGCGTGCAACCGGCCCCGGCCGATGCGGGACGAGCGGCGGCAGCGCGGCGAGGGACGGGCGCGCCCTCAGCGGCACAGGCGATGGCAGCAGCAACAAGCACGCAACAAAACACCGCCCGTGTCTTATCGTGTATACATTTCTCCCACGTCTCCGAGCACTTAACTCACACAATTACTTAATTACAAGCAGAAATTAATGGCTAACGATTAAAAATCTTATCAGGGAAGCACACTTCTAGCAGGAAACTGCACCCAGGCAGCTGCTGGTCGTGAAATGAATCCCTGAGACCCGGTACCACGAATGTTCGCTCGTGCTCGGGCCCGGCGATTCGGCCGTTTCGGAAGGAGCGGGGATGTGCCGACGGCACCGGAGAGGGTCTGCCGCCTGGCTGTGGGTCAGCCCCGCAGGGACTGTGGTGCTGTCCCCACCTCTGAAACGGGTCCTGCAAAGGACGGGAGTCAAGGAAGGACTGAGAAGGTGTTTTGGAAGCTAGTTAGCAAATCCTCACTTAAATGAGAAGGAGAGCCTACAGGAATTGCAGCTGACCTTCACACTAGCTGGAGCAGAAGGTTGTTATTAAAGGAACCAGTGAGAGGAACAGCGCAGTTATTCAATATAATAGGTCACACAAGTCTATGTGTAGTTAAAAATAAAATCTATTACCTGGGAAAATCAGCTCAGACGACCCTACATCACCAAACGCTCGCTGCAGCCCCTCTGGCCAAGCCACGCCAAGGCCCACGTCCCGCAGCGCTGCCATCCCGCCCTGGAAGCCGCTCCTGCACGGCCGGTGGGTGCTGATCCCAGCGCCCCGGGAAAGAAGGAAGAGCAAGTGTTCCCCCCCGCGGGAAGGAGCTGGGGCTCGTAGCCCGGCTTGCGGAGGAGGGTGCTCTGAAAGAAGGTGGTGGATTCCCACGAGGTTTCCGGAAGCCTCCAAATGGCCACCTTCACCTGGAATGACGCACCCAGCACAGCCGAGCTGTCGGATCCTCACCCTCAGCAGGGGGATGCTCCCCGGGGCCAGGAGGGGCTCAGAGCATCCACAAGGAGCCGGCCTGGGAGCGACAGGCAGGGGAGGACGCCTGCCCCCCGCCCGGACACGGAGGCTGCCACCCCCCGGGCTTGGGGCACGACCACGGCTTGCGGTCGAGCTGAAGAGTTGATGCAAGTTCAAATCTTCACCTGACGCGAGCAGTCGGCCGCGCCGCCACAGGCCTGGCTGAGGACGGGAGAGACACAGCGGCAGCGGCGCCGGTGTCCGTGCGGGATGGCGCGAAATGGGCCAAGCCGCACGCTCTTCCCAAACGCGACTTGCTTCCAGGAGCTCACTTTTTACCCTCGCTCCTCGCCAGCTGCACCTGGAACCCTCGCAGCAGCTCTCCCAGAGATTACGTTTTACGGGTAAAAGCTGGTTTCTGTGCAACCTGTGATCCAACTTCCACAGCAAGTTTCCAAAACGCACCTGAAGTGACTGATTTTTTTTTTTTTTCCTTAACTCCTTAGCGATCTGGTAGAACCCAATTTGCAGAGCGTAATCCAAGCTGGTAACACAGGCTAGCCCCAAAAGAGCCGGAACATCAAATCACTGTCACCCACTCCCACTTTCCTATGACGAGTATTTTTTTCTAAATCACCACCTCCTGGAGCCATGTGATTACAGATGACACGCCAGTTGGGGTTTTTTCTGACTTTGCTGACTCCAAAGAGTTGGCTCAAATGGCCTTATGGGCTTGGAAACCAACCGGGGAAAGAGAGAATCCCCAAGATATCACCAGTTTTCAAATCATACGATATTTGGGGCCAGATTCATTACTTTTAACATACGATCTGGCCCTCAGAATACAACTTTCCCTCGTAGTCAGCAGTGTCTGTCACGTGCAGACCAAAGGCAGCAGAGCCTGGGGACAAATCCTGGCAGTTCTTTCCATCTGAAAAAAGTGCCCGGATTTCCCGCAGCACCCGACCTCCAGCGCTCAGGCAGGCGCATGCCCAGCCCAGCGCTCCCTCCGCTGCGCACCCACCACTGCTCGCTCCAGCACCCCGACGTCGCCGTCCTGCCGCGGGCACCGACCCTGAGCTGCCCGCACAGCACCCTGGGAGCCTGCGTGCCCTCCGCTCCCACTGGCCACACGGGCAAGCGCTGGCCACCGGCCGGCTTGTACCCCCTGGCATTTGTCACTGCCAGGCTCCGAAAGGGGAAGGAAATTACAGAAACAGAGCGTCCCGAGGACAACGCCGTGTCCCTCGGGAGCCAGCTGGATGGGCGGTTTTGCACAGAGAAGGGTTGAGGTGGGGAGACGTCCATCCCCCAAGGGACAGCAACCTCCCCACCGGGACACGGCATGCAGGGACGCGGCGTGTTCGGAGAAAACGGGCGCGTTAGAGCAAAGCCTGCGTTGAACGGGAAAAGCCTGGCACAGTCCGAAACGGAATAATCCCCAGGCTCCACAGGCGGGGGGCTGGGGGCTCTTTCAGCATCCCGATGCAAACGCTTTGCTTTGGCAGCCCAGGGGCTGGATCACCTCCCATCTTGGGGACCCTAGTCCTCCCTCACTCCGGACCATGCTGCACCCCCCCTCGGCGCAGAGCATCCGCAGAGCGCCGGGCTCTCCTCCTGAAACGCTGCCTTTTTCCCTTCCCTTGTATCCCCCCCCCACCCCCCTGGCCCATTCCGGGGACTCACCAGGCACCATTCCCGTCAGCGCTGGAGCGGAGTAGCTGCCCTGTCCGGCAGGGGGGACGTGCGGAGGGTATCCGGGGAGGGTTGTGCTTGCCAGCTCGCGACCTGAGGAATCAAACCAACAAATCACCGCGTGAGCATCGCGACGAGCAGACACGGTTTTACATCTCCCCGAGCACCCAGAACACAGCCATGCATTTGTCATCGCTGCTCTGCGAGGACCAGCGTGGGATTTCCAGCCTGGCAGGAAGCGGGGGGTGGGTGGGGGGTGGGGGGGGCACAGTTTTGCTTTCTCTATAAGCTGCCACAAATCTCCAGGAAAGTGAGAGATGGGAAGGGGAAGAGCAGAGCTCTGCAGGGAGAAGAGCGTGCCCGCCTGAACTCCAGCTGCTCGCCCTTATTCCCAAGTTCCTCTAAAGCTCGGATCTGTAAAGTCAGAAACAGCGAAATGTGAAATAACGCTGATCTTAATGACACTTTCCCAGAAAACTCTCCGGAAAATCACAGGCATGGGCTGACAGCTTGCAGAAATCTAAATGCATAGAACCATAGAATCATTGGGTTGGGAAAGCCCTTTAAGCTCATCAGGTTCAACCGTTCCCCTACCCCTGCCATCCCACCCCCAAACCCTGTCCCTCAGCACCTCATCCATCCTTCTTTTANNGACAGCCCTTTCGGTGAAGAAGTTTTTCCTAATGTCCAACCTAAACCTGCCCTGGCGCAGCTTCAAACCATTCCCCCTCATCCTATCATCCATTACCAGGGACAATGCAGGACTTTGCTTTTATCTCTTACTAAAGCCAGTTAACAGGACAAACACCAGACACTGAGACATGAAGATGGCTGAAGATGCAGCTTGCTGCGGCGTCGGAAGAAGGGTCAGGTTGACAGACGCAGCCTGATGCTCCTCTTGTCATTCCAGGTACCCACAGGCCGTCCACGGCAGTGACCCCGCAGGAAGCAGGCAGCGGGGTGTCCCCATCTCCCTCCAGCCCTGCAGCGGGGGGCTGGGGTCCCTCTCTCGGAGCCCCCTCCCCGGCGCAGCTCCCGGTGCCGCCCAGGACGCATCGCTGCCCACAGGGAAGGAGAGCTGGGGAGAGCGCATCCGGCAGCGCGCTGCCCAAGGGACACCCCGACCCTGCCTCCCACACGGGGCCCCGGGAGAGCGCTCCCCCCACACGCCGCCCCAGCGGGATTTTGGGGGAATCACTGCCTGCTGCGGCCACACAGATGGCCTGCCAGGATTGTGGGACGCTCCTGGGATCCCACCAGGAGGGACCCATCCCTCACCACAGAGGGAACCCTGGAGCCCACCTGGGGTCTGCTCCTGGACTGCCACGGCGTCCCCGGGCAGGTCACCCACCCAGGGAGACGCTGCCTCCACGGTGCCTGGGCCACCACCTCCAGGTCCGTGGCTCGGTGCAGGCGCTGCTGTCCCTCCTGGCGAGCACCGCATCGGGCCATCGCTCTGCCACCAGGACCAGCCCGATCCCCCACCCCGGCAAGGGACGGCGCTGCCGGCACCTCCGCCGTCCTGCCAAAACAGGACCGAGGGAACCCTTGGGGCAGGGACCAGCCCCACGGCCAAACCGCAGGCCTGGAGGCAGCGGCGCAGGCAGGGAAGGGATGGGGACCCTGGGCCATAGGGAGCCCCTGGCCCCTGCCCGAAGGATGCGCCCCTGCTCCCCCAACCTCTGGAGGCAGGGAACGCTCAGGCTCCAGCCAGCTCCGAGATGCTCCTGGCCCAAACAAGCCCATTATCCGGCAAAAATCACTGCCAGGGCTGGCTCCTGCATCAAGAGGTGGCACGGCAGATCGACAAGAGAAGTTCCGAGACTTTGCTGATTTTAGCACCACCGCAAGAAGGCAGGCGCAGACCCTCATCTTCAAATTGTTTGCCATAGGCATTTGATTTTATGATGGTGTTTTTTTCAAGACTCTAGAGCCGGGGGAGGTTGGAACTACATGCTTTCCCATGACCCAAAACTGTTTTTTAACTTTCTTGGTTGGCAGAGGTTTTGAGCCGCGATTTCATTTTGAACCGACCTAAAAACAAGATTTTAAGAGCTTTCCTTTTTCATTATCATCAAAGAAATGAGACCTCATCTGATGGGATGAGAGACGGGAGCGCGAGTTATTGCAAACTGCGGCTCACCGCCCCCAGGTCACGGCCACGCAGCCCGCTTCCCCCGCCGCCCCCGTCAGACAAAAGGGTCCGTGCCGAAACACTCCGGCAGCGCCAGGCACGCAGGCATCGCTGCCACGATCTCTCAGCACATGCCCCACTTTCCTCGGCGCTCTGCATCCACAAATCAGGATGCGTGCCATTCCTCCCAGGCCCTTCCTACAGAATATTTATGGTGCATCCACATCCTGAAAGAATTTAAGGTTCAAAACAATTGATTAATTTGCTCTCCACTTCTAGGGGGAAGCCAGATCCCTTATGGAAGGGCATCAGGAATTCTAATTACTCAATGCAGGCAGCGAACAGCTCTTCCAGATTAAAGTGTTCTCCCCTCGTCACTGCCCTGCTTCCTTCTCTCCCCCACAAAATTAAACTCTGATTATGTCGGAAGGCAGGAGTATCTGCGATCTACTTGAACTCAGTCGCAGAAGCAACGTTCACTCCTGGCCCTTGACGAAGGGCTGTCCCTAACGCAGAGGAACGTCTCCCACCATCCCAAGAAGGGTCACCACCGCTCTCCCCTTCCTTGGCGGCGCAGTGTCACCACGGAACGGCTCGACACCTCGTCTCCCAAAGATGCCCAGGTGTGTGGGCCAACAGGGGACCTTCCCCTCCCATCCTGTCCCACACTGACCTCACCTTCCAAGAGTTATTAAAAAAACACCATTGCCCTACCATTTTTTTAAAATATATTGAAATATTGCAACATTTTTCACTTTCTCCAAAGCCACTGTCACACCCAGCGTGGTTAGGGTCACTGCCAAGGGCACTGAGCAAAGTGGCCACCACTGGAGACGCCAAGAAAAGTAGCGTCTCCACTCCTCCGCAAATCGCAACAGCATCGCTCACGGTCTGTTCCACAGGCCTGGTCTGGTTTCCACTGCATCCCCTGTCCAAATTAGGAATTCTGTCATCCGCTGACAAATGTGAACAGCAGGGTCAGTGCAGCCAGGCCTCAGGCGGGGGCTGGGAGGTGGCCAAGCGGGGCTGGCGAAAACCAAGGGCACCGCTGCGAGTGCTGCAACCCCACCTCATCCTCTCCATTGCATTGGATGGGCTTCCCCCCCGACACAAAAAAAGGGGTGGAGCACCCCCGTCCTCCGTGAAGTTTTCCTCCAAAATTGGCAAGCTTCAATTGCACTGAAATAATTTATTTCAGAGAAACTTAAATAACCCTGGCACAAAGAGAGGATGAGAAGCAGCCTCCACCCCAGGGTGTCCCTACCCTACACGAGCAAAGCGGCCAAGAAGAAATGAACCTCTGTATTTTAGCAGAGACACAGAGACCAACGTCCTTCAAGACACACTTATGCCCAAGCACCTTTGGTTCGAGCTTTTTAAAGGGTATTTTAGATGCCCAAAGTTGGAGATGGGGCCGGGGTGGCTGCGGGCAGAGCTGCCTCCCTCCCTGCCCCGCTGAGCTGGCATCACACCCAGCTCAGCTCCAGCCTACGGAGAAGCGCAACCAGAGCAGAGCCGAGCAGGACTTTCCAAGAATTTCTACCAACACCATGAGGCCACCGCCTAAAGCTTCAGGTACCCAAACACCTCGCTAAGTCTCACCTGGACTGGCCTCCCCATGCAATGGCTGGTGGCCTCGGCAGCGTGGGTACCTGCCGCCGGCACGGCTCCAGCGCGGAGCAGCTCCTGTGCCCCTGCATCCCGGAGGAGGCGGCGGGCGGAGGAAGAGGCAAGGTCCCCCAGCGGATGCTCCAGGTGCTTCCCACCACACCAGGGCAGCGAGGCTCCATCCCTTCACCTTCGGCAGCGGCGGGGAGAGCCCAGGCCCCGGCTGCCGAGGCCAGGAGGCGAGGATTGGGAGCCTTCAGCTGGACCCAACGTATTCCGGAGGGTCAGGGGAGCGGCCACGGCCGGGTGTGACGCTGAGGAGCCGGGCTGCCACCGCAGGAGCGTGCCGTGCCGCTGGTGCCCATGGCACACCTCTCCCTTGCACCGTCTATTTCTACAAGCCGGAGAGCAGAGCACCTCCACCCGCCAGGACCGCAACTAAGCCAGAGCCTGGAGCGGGCTGATGGAGGTAGGACTGCCGTAAGAGAGAGGATAAAAAGAGACGTAACACCAGAACTGGTGTTTGGACACGAAGCGTGAGCAGGGGGTGACCTGCACTGCACAACCCACGGCGCCACACGGGCACATAACCCCTCTTCGAAAAGCAAGGATGCAGAGTGGGAGAGACCTGAGGTCAAGGTGACTGGAGAAGCCCCCATCCTGGAGATGGAGGCGAGGAGCTCGTTCTCAGGTTTAAGAGCCACTACAGCCAAGCTGCTTTCCTCTCCAACTCTCAGCCTTCCCACCTCACCAATGGAGAAAAAAGCCCACCGCTTCTGCAGCGCTCTGAGCCTGATGGATTAAAAGCGCGGCAGGACACCGAGCCATGGGACGTCTCAAACACTCTTTGCACCCAGGTGGCTACGACAAGGACAGACTGGCCAAGCCAGCCCTCGGGCGGGCGGGTAGCGGCGAGTGGTTATAGCCGTACAGGAGGGCACGGCACGGGCATGGGCACGGGCACCACGCTTGCCTGCAGGAACTCACAACCAGCCACGACGCAGGGCCAGCGTTGCCCCGGGGCTCTGAGTAGCTGAAGCGCTTTTTAAGAGGAGTGTGGCCAGCAGGGCGAGGGAGGTTCTCCTCCCCCTGCTCTGCCCTGGGGAGACCCCACCTGGAGCTCTGGGTCCAGTTCT
>BOSO01021926.1:0-7500 GCA_018403395.1 Gorsachius goisagi
GGGACCTCTAGGGGTCCCTTCCCACCCAAACCATTCTAGAATTCGATGATTCTATGTTGTTTTCTGGATGCAATAGATAATGCAGATGGGTCATACAGGTTTAAGTGCCTTACAAAGCCCAGTGAAATCACTGAATGCCTTTGCACTCTCTTCAGCAGCATCAGAGAGGGTTCAGGATGAAACAACTAAGTAGATATTAACTTTTAAACAGAATTTCATATGGAGCAAACAGCTGTCCCCCCATAAGCAACATAAGATATTTATATATGTACACACAAAACATATATATAAACACACACACTTTAGTTCTCCAAGCACATTTTTAACAGCTTTTTTTTTGCAGTTCCTATCTAATGCAGTTGATGTTATGATTTTCAGTGACCTCAGTTGCTGAATCAAACTTGAAGGGGATGTCCTAGATTTTCATACCTGGAGAGCTTTTGCAGTGCCTTGAGTTTTGTGTTAATAACTGACATTGAAGAGGAAACCGATTTTCACAAAGTGCTCAACACCAGTTCTCTAAATACCAGAATCTCCTGAAAGTGTCTCAAATTCATCTTGGCCAGGCTCACAAGAGGAAACAGGCAAAGGGAGAGTAAGTCACGCTGAAGTGATGGTTGAAATGAATGCACAAAAGTGTTGAAAATGTGGAGAGAGTGTTGTCCAGTATTACTCAGGAAAAAAAAAAAACAAACCCAAAAGTTGTTATTCAAACCTGGAGAGATCAGAGGAATGCATATGTATATATATAAAAATGAGAAAAAAAATTATACGCATACAGGCAGAGACGTAGCAGCACAGAGCTTCTTTCCAGCACGTCATGGGGTGAACCCAACGCCTGCCTTCAGGCTCCAACCTCCGGCCAGCGCTGCAGAGCAGCCCTTGAGAGCTCAGTTACGATCTCTCTCTTAGAGAAAATAGTGAAAAATTTCTTCAGTCGTATTTGTAGTTACCCTTAGTTAAGAAGATGCTACTGTGAGTTTGGAAAAGGCATGGGCATAAGCTGCCTCCCGTGCTCAGGATGTAATTCACGGATGCCTACGGTTTCCACGGTCTTTAATAAACGCTACTGAAACTCGTAAGGACGCTTTTGCACGTGTAAGTGGAGAGCCCTGTATTCGCTTGAAGGACTGAACTGCCATATAATGAGACTCCCATCTGGCAAAATACATCGAATTTTAGAAAGTATGGTTTAAAAGGAAAGCACGTCTATTCGGGCTGTTTTAAATAGCTGCATTTTTTTTCAGTTGTCCACTTATCTAAATTTTACCTTTTTTATGTGTGTGTTGTCTGCTAAATACTACCTAAAATAAGGTAGAATGTTTCATCAGGGGAATGATTAAAGATCAGTCTTGCTATTCCCACTCGCAGGGGATGACAGCCTTGTTCTTCTCCCCGCAGAGTTTGATGCCTCGGGTAGGGCTGGGTGGCCACCCAGCGTGGCAAGTCCTGCCGCGCTTTATGGCTAACGCATTTCTCCCAATTGTCTTTCACCTTTTTCTTTGCTCTTCCATGTCTGGAAGCAAAGCAGGAAATATTTTTCCTGCAAAATTGGCCAAGAAGCCAGAGGCCACACCAGAGGGGCTAAGCCGGCACTGTGCAAGGCATCTATTTTGTCTTTTCAGCAGGGAGAGAGCTGCAGTCCCAGCTCCCTCTCCCAGCACCCCCCAGGGTTTCGTGGCCACTCAAGCCAACAATCCCCCCCAGCAGCTCTTGCAGGAGTCACACCTCACCTCCCTTGTTCTTCAGTCCCGTTGTTCCCAACACGGACCGTGGCTTGTATCCTCAAATTGGCCCCTCGCTATGATCTTAATGTGTGGTTGTGGGGCCAACAAAAATGTGCCAACATTTTTGGCAAATCTTTCTGCAGTGTTTGTGTAGATCTCTGCAGGTCATTAACCTTACATCGCCGGCGATAAGAGGCTGGGCATTGCAAATGTATTTGCATGGTCTCCAAGGCTCAGTCCTTGTCAATCCGAGCATCCAGTGCCAGCACAGCAGCAATCAAACGAAGAATCCTCTTGCCCATCCTGAATGAAGCGCAAACATTGCACTGTGATTGTAACAAAGGAGAAAGGACCAGTAAAAGGGGAAAAAAAAAAAAAAAAAAAAAAAAGGAAAATTGCCAAGGAAAATTGCTGTGAACTTCCAGGCCCTGCAGAACATCAGACAAGAGTGGCCACCAAGGGTCCAGAGATTCATGAGACTCCCCCGCATCTCCTTCCCTGCTCCTGCCTTCCCAGAAGCTCATCACCTTCTCCTTCCCCAGACCCAACAGTCACTGCCAATCCACTTCCTACCCTGCCAGTCTTGTCTGGAGATGCTTCCAGAGATGGGGGGAACACCCCAAAGCAGGTCAAACACCCTGTTTTTTTCTTATAACAGCCTGCAGTTTTTCCCCTCACGTTTTGCCTTCAGACTCAATGATGCACCCATCAGAGTGTCTACACTTAAACATCAGTAATCTATTAATTTCTCCCATAAATTCAACATCCATCTAACAAAGGTTTATTCTTCATAATGGTATATCTGAGAAATGTAACACGGCTTAGGCGATCAGTCCCTTAATACTTGTGTACATACATTTTTTTAAATAGATAGAATAATTCTTGAAAAAAACATGTCTAAAATTCATACACGCATGTGCAGCGTTACAAAAAAAAAAAATTAAATTGTTCAATTCAGTTTATGATGTGGCCACGCGGCCAAAAGACACAAAACCCCATCTACCTGGTCTGTGAGCGTAGCAGGATTCAAAATGCCCCAAATGGGAGATTTTGGCCGTGCTTCTGGAGCGCCACCGCGCCAGCGGAGCCACCTTCTCTCTTTCTTTCCCTACAACCCCCCAGATGGGAAGATAATTGTGCAGAAGGGCTGATTGATAGAAACAGCTTATTAACCTGGATGTTACTGGGTGCTGGTGGGGACAGCTATAGTTTTTGAGAATTAATATGGGACAGCTGCTTCCTAATCTCTCACTTTGAGGGATATTCCATCAGCTGGCCAAGACCCATTTTCCCAGTTAGGAGGTAGCTCAGCAGCCTGGTTGACTCTCAGCTAGAGCCAAGACCCAGTTCTCGACAGGTTATCAGCTGATGAATTCTGGTTTGGGTTTTGGAGAAAGAGGGAAAAAAACTCTGAACCACATTTTTAACTTTTTGCAAATTCTTTTTTAAATAATCCCAGGGATTTTGGTATCCCTGATAATAAATCAACGTAAGCTTCCATGCATTTAAGATGTTCTGAGAATTGTTATGGTTGTAAATTCACGTCTCTGAGGCTGTGTGTCTGAACCAAATATAAAACAACTGAAAAAAAAACCACCCAATAATGGCAGCAGTAAAAGTTTACATTAATGCTCAACAGTTAATCTGATCACCACCAGCATCTCAGCCCTGTCTGACCACAAATGCAAGAAATTTTTCATTTGTTATACTGTCGTAGGGAACTGGTAGGCACATGTAAGTCTGTTAACATGATCCCAGCATGCAGTTGCCTGTTTACTTATAGGTCATCTCCGACTTTATTTTACACCTTCTTCTGATACTGAATCTGATAGTATAAACCCCGTAGGGATTATTAAACACACCTAAGTTAGTTCCAAAGGTACCTACTCTATCGAGCTGTACCAGATCTGAATTTCTCCAGGAAGAAACAAGATGTTTTTATCCCACTTCACCCCAACTTGGAAGCAGTTTTTATCCTCAGCAGCAAGCCCGATGTTCACCAGCCCTAAAGTCACAGGACTGCATATTTCCCTGCGTGTGTATGTGTTTGCGTCTGCGATTTCCCAATGTTCCTGGCTACTGCAGTCAGAGCCATCGAACTGCTCAGCGCTGTATGTAATAAAACACTGAAGGCATCTGGGTTTTTTTGGACACATGTCTTGGCATGAAGCTGTGCTCAAAGTGTTGGATTCTCTTCGCACAGTTTGGAGACCAGCATGTTTCCAGTGGAGCTGGAAACCTGTAACCACTCATATCCTCTGCTGGGTATTTTGTTATAGCTTAGCACTGTTTGGGTTTGTTTTCAAGCTGAAAAAAAAGAAATTTAAGGGGGGAAACCTAAGAAAGAACAGATGCTAATACTGGAATATTAGAGCTCAGAGTTATTATCGCAGTTTGGGGAGCTATCTAACCCGGCCTTTTTAGACAAAATCTGGCTTGAAAGTGGCATGAAAGCAAGTGTATTAAGTATTGTAAAACCAGCTTCCCCTCTCCCCACTCCTCTGACTTGTGAAATTGCGTTTCGCTGATATCTTGAATGGCTCCCATTCAGGCTCCCTATCTACTGCTCCCAGCGCGCTGCAGTCCAGGACGGCCCGGGCTGCCTTCAGCAGAAAAATATTAGCACTTGGCCACCTGTCCATTAAGGGGATGTTTTACATTTCAGTGTTTCGAGCGTCTCCATTTATTATGCATTTTCCATTGTTCGGGGAAGCAGGAAAATCCAGGAGGCATTATTGCTGCATAAATATAAACCACAGATATAGATAACCACAATACAGCTTTATTTCCTACCCAGAGCAGGCAAGAACCTTGTACCATTTTGCAGGTCCCCACGGGTTGTTAGGCTGATTTAGGCCCAAATTGCTTTGGAGAGGTTTTGGGGGTTATTTCCATGGAGGTGAGGTGCCCTCCTGCTCCTCAGCTTGCTGGGAGATGATGCTCGAGCTGCAGGCGGGGAAGTCAGCAGGACAGCTGAGATTTCTTCAACGCATATGGTCCCAGCTAAACCTTCTGTACAGCGCTTCTGGAGTTCCAGAGCTGGAGCAAGTGGGCAGGAAAAGACCCCTGAAGTGACCCTCTAGTATATCAGCATCTGACTGCAATTTCTGATGGCACTGATGGCAATTTCATTCTTTTTTTTTTACACAATTCTCCATCTATCTGGGTAACCACAGCCATGCAGATGACTGGAAGGAAACGCCAATTCTTTTTACTTTTGTTGAAATGACTTTCACCCTTCTGCTATCATATTCTCTGTTACGTTTAATTTGTTTTGGTTTAGCACATTTTAGCTGAGCAAACAATTTGTATGTTATGACTTGAGCCCATTTTAGAATTGTTAAGGAATTATTTTTTTTCTTTTTCACAGTTTTTTTCTAACCTTTCTGTATTCAGCTCACACGCTGGGTTGTATTTAAACAGAAGATCAACTGATAATTGCAACACCACTGCTGGCGTCGCTCTAGCGATGAGGCTGCCAGCATTTCCAGGTTGAATTTTGGCATACAACCTTGCAGCCTGGAAGCCAATTTTATTAAAACGAGTAGAGGGAAAAATCTGTTTGGCCTCTTTTGCTTGATAAGAATATAAAAAGACACAACTTTAAAACAATAAATTAATGTTGAAAATACAGCCCCTGACCTGCAGGTTTTTTTGCGATGTCTGCTACTGAGTTGAGGTGCCCAGGCCAACCTCCGTAACTGGGATGATCCTCCACCAGAGCCACGTTGTCCCAGACGAGGCCATTGACTGTGCATTGATTAGAAGCTGGGGCATCAGGCATGTGCCCAACAAGCATCTGGAGTTGGGTGCCCACTGCCCCCGCCGAGCCCAGCCTCCTGGCCCAAGCACCTCCATGAGATGTCCACTGCTACATGGGAAATGGGGATGTAGCTGCATTTGCCATGTTCTGTTCAAGTTTACACGCTGGAGATGTCCCTTTTATGCCATGTCACAAAACGATTAGGGTATGCAAAACTTGCACAGACTGTCAACAACATCTCTATTCCCAGGCACCTCAAAGGTCTGCATTTCCACATGGTCCCACAATGAAGCCAGCACAGCTAAAACCCGATCCCCAGTTCACCCCAGAAAATCCATATTTCTCAGTAAAAACACAGCCATCTACCCTCATTACTGTTTGAGGGACCATATCCTACCACCTCCTCTTGAAAATGTAACACCGCACACCGGCAGAATACAGATGAATATGTGCGCTCGTATAATTTTATGTTTAAGCCTATGGGATAGTGATAATTACGGTTTTAGAATGGGATCAAAAAGCACAGATGTACAGAGACTCTTTGAAGTCAATATCTATTTATTATAATTACACAACATTTTCCATCAGACCTGAAAGCATTATTCAGGCATTAATAAATTAAAGTTTGCAAAAGACAGGCCTCTCCTGTCACTGTTTATACCCATTTTATAGATGAGCAACCTGAGAAATGAAGATTTTAGGTGGGTTACTTCTGCGTTCAGGCAGCACCTGGAAACGGCTGCTCTGTAGTGGGTACACTGGACCCCAGGCTTTCAACTAACATCATATTTAGCTCATCAGAGTCACTGGATTCTCTTCAAGTTCCCTGGATTCTCACACCTGAGACTGTCCTGGTTGGAGATGCCAAAGGCGGAACATTTTGGGCTCTAATGAGGCTGCTTAATTAATGCAACTAATAGCACTTTATATTTACTATTGCCTTTATCCAACAATTGCACTCGTTTAATGACTGTCAGCTGTGCAGAAACTTTTTTTTCCACACTCTTCACACAGATGAGAAGAAGACAGGAGAAGTGATGTTGGGACTTGTACAGGGTGGTTTAGGGAATTGAAAGTCAAGTTGGGAGAGCTGGGAGCCAAAGCTCCCTATTGCCCACTCCTCCCCTTTAACTCCTGGGTTACAGCCTGTCCCTGATGGGTGGGGAAGATGTGAAGCAGCGCACAGGCACCAAACAAAAATCTGAAACAATTTGGACCATCTTTCTAACAAGGCATAAAGGTTGGCTTAGCAGTTATTTCAGGCGCAATTTAACAACAAAATATCGCAGTGTTTCCGTGAAATGGAGATGAATGTGGGTCTGAATGGAGTGGGACTGAGCTATAACTGGTGTTTACTCAAAACAACTCCTCTGGCAGGAGGAATAGCTTGAGCCAGTGTTTTCTGGAGAGCTTTGCCCTTGAGCAGCGGTGCTCCGCGAGACTCTGCTCACCACTTGCATTGCACCGAGCACGAGTGGAGGACAAGAGCACTGGGGTTGATGCACCCAGTGCTGCTCGGTTCTGGCTGCTGGCGGTGCCTGGGCACCTCCGGAGCGGCAGGGACCCACTCTTGGTCACCCCAGCTGCAAGGTCAGGATGCAATGGCTGGGGCCATCCTTGCATGGGACCGTCTGGTGCTTGGGGAATCCCCCTTGGCTCTCACTGCTGGTCTTGAACGAGAGGAGAGCAAGCAGTGTTTTCCTAGGGTTGGCAGAAGGCAGTGCCTCTCCTCGCATGCTCAGCGGGCACCCCTGTGGCAGGAGGGGCTTCGGTGCTAGCACGGGGAGCGGTGCTAGCAGGGGCACAGCGCAACGGCATCCTGCTTGCCTTGGTTTTACTCGTGAACCAAAAGAGCCCGTACGCCCGCCGAGACAGAGACCCTTAGGAAAGGCTACCACCAACTTCCTCTGCTGTGATTTTCCCTTTTTCATTATGTTTGACATTTTTGAGACTGAGCTTTGTTACAGACTATTAGCCTATGGCAGTAGGCTGGGGAGATAAGACTTCATC
>BOSO01021926.1:12500-15046 GCA_018403395.1 Gorsachius goisagi
TAATGAGGAAGGAAGGACTAACAATGACAAATGAGAACTCAGCGAAACACAAGTCCGTAGCGTGCGCCTACAGCCATGTCAGGGCCACCCAGTGACCCCGGCTACCAGCCCCCTTGCTCAGCCCTGGCTTTCCAGCCCAGCAGGAGCCAAATGTGCTGGGCAAACTTTGTGGCATCTTTGGCTGCCGGTTCTGGTGGTCCCATCCCATGTCCTGGGCCTCCTAGCCAGTGGGCAGGAACAGGGTGGAAAAACAAGAGTAAAGAGGATGGTTAGGAAGAAGGAACAGGAAAACAAAAAAAAAAAAAAAGGAAGAATTTGGTGAAATAAGCAAAGGAAAAAGACTCTGAAGAAGGCGGATGTGTTAGAGACCAGCAAAAAGCAATCCCAATGTCACAGCGAGGGCCAGATCAAAAGAAGACTAGGAAGCCTGCAGCTGAAAAGAAAGAAGGGATGAAAAAAAAAATCCAAGAAGAAATAAGGATAAGGAAACAACGTCTGTTATGTACAAAAGAATGTAAGGCCTTAAGGAAGACAAGGCAAGGATGCAGCAGAGCATGGAACATGGTAGGGGACACAGGGCAGAAGGAAAGATGAGAGGATGGCCATGGGTGAACAGAAAAACAACAGAAAAATCGGCTGCTCTCAGAAAGAGAAAAACAGACAATCTGAAATTCGGATACCACAATTACTGGAGCCTTAGATACGTCTAAAAGAGAGATCAAGACAATATTTTTCTCCATCGGGACTCGCTCATTAATAATAGAAGGGGAATTTCTTTTTAAGCGTGACGTTAGTCACCTTTCCTTCTGCTTGCGCAGGCAGGTGGTACCAAGACGTGGGGTGCACTGGGAGCATCCCGTGCTCTTCCGTACCCCCGAGGAAAGCACGCTGGGCTCTGAGCTCTTCTCGTGGCCGAACAAAGATGATATCATGCTCTACTGTGATACAAAATGCTCTTGCCTTTAGCAAATACCCTTTTCACAGTGAAACTGGGGCTGAGTAGCACCAACACTCTGGCAGAAGCTGCCGAAAGAGATTGCAACGATGCTGGGACGGTTCCTCTGGTGACCATGGGGAAGGAGGGAAGAGGCATGGCCTCACCAAAAACCTGCTGCTTCCCTGGGGCTGGAGCAAGCTGAGAAGGCTCCTGGCAGTGTGCATAGCTCGAGCAGCCAAAATCTGGCCTGGATTCCCAGGAGGACTTTGGAATCTCCCCCTCCCGCAGAAACGCCGTTTACAGCCTCTGTGCATTTCTGGAATATCATGGGAATCAACTCAGAATTTCCTTTGTGCAAACTGTATGAAAATTTCTGTAAGGTGTAGAGAAGAAATGAGTAAGTCTGATGATGAGCATTCAGACACACTACAGCTATGCAGATATGGAGGCACCGGGCATGTAACGTGCATGTGTTTTTATTCTAAACAAATTGACCATTACCTAATTATTAAATAGCAATCTACCAGGCTGGACCTGATTTCAGAGGTGACAAACAGGGGTATTTCTAATTGATGTCAGAGTACTACCAGAGTCTTTCAGTGCCTCTAATGCTCCAGGCACGTACCTGGAGCACCAAAACCAGGACAGACATAGAGCTTCCACCTGGCTCACCACGTTCATCATGGACCACATTAACATATTGCGCACTGATTCCCTTATAACTGAAAAAAAATATATATCCTATCTTATAGCATCAAATATGACCTTAATAACGTATTTAAAATCAGCATCCTCATTACATATCAAGCTGGTCTTCGTGAGAACAAGCTGCTGGTTTCGCGAGGTATTTTCGATGGAAATGAGCTCCAAAGAAAGAAGCTGTGGGAGTCTGTCAAGCACGCAGTAAACTCAGGTTTGAAGCATGGCATCTCCTGATGCAGATCCTTAATTACAACAACAGAGTAGATAGTGTGGAGGAGGAACTTTTACAGCGTATTAAAGAAAGGAGTGATATGCGGTACAGCTGTCTGGATTTCCTTGGAAATATGAAGCAGTATCATTTATTAATTACGCTGAGGTAACTGGGAAGAAATTTAAATATAGAAGAAGTACCCGAAACTAGTAATTGCCTGGAATGTTATCACCCCCCTTACTCTGCTGCTGTAGAAATTATCAACAAAATATATTCTGCTTCATTTCCCATGACACTAAATACTTGAAATATGGTTCTACATCTTAATATTATTGAAAGATGAAGTGACATTATGAAAAAATGTTACGCAGATCTCCTCTCTTTGCGAGCAGGCAATACCAGCTACGTGTCCTTAAATATGAAGACTCCTTACTTTAGCACCTGAGCAATGTGGAGGACCTGCTGCACAAAGCTGGCCTCAAAATCATTCTTCCCTTCACACTTTTCTCCAAAAAATTGACTTGTCAAGATAAGAAATCTGTACCTATCAAATCAAAACAGTGCAAATCTGGGGTTGTTCAGCCTGGAGCAGAGGAGGCTGAGGGGAGCCCTCATCGCTCCCTACAACTGCCTGAGAGGAGGGGGGAGCCGGGGGGGGGTCGGGCTCTGCTCCCAGGGAAGGGGCGATGGGACGAG
>BOSO01021927.1:0-10844 GCA_018403395.1 Gorsachius goisagi
CCTGGTCTTGGGGGAGTTTATGGGCTTGGAGGTTGCTGACAGGTTTTGGGGGCTGCCAGTCTGGGGGGGAAACTTCAGGGTCTGGGGGTGTTGCTGTGTCAGGTGCATGCGGCCAGGCCTGGGGGGTGCTGCCAGCTGTGGGGTGCGCCTGGATTTAGGGTTTGTTCCTGGCTTTGGGCAATGCTCCCAGGTCTAAGGGTTATTTCTGGCTTGGGGGATTCTGCTGGTTTGATATCTTTTGAAACAGCATCTGCTCCAGTGGGAACGAACCCTGTCCCTATAGCAGGGCCAGCAGCATTTTCCACAAAGTTCTGGGCACTGATGTGGTCATACTGTGCTCTCTGGCTCGTTGCTTTTTGCAGCCTAGGCACCTGTGTCTGGGGTGTTCTGATTTTTCAAGAGATGGCTTGGGCTGTGTCTGCAGGTCACTCCGATCTCGACGGAAAAGCTCATCGTCTCCAGTCACCTTCCTTCTTCCTTCTTCTAAGCCATTTGTATTGCAATTAGCATCTTGTTAGCAGGTGATGGTATGTTCCTCCTCGCCCAAGCCTTTCGGTTGTGTCTCCTGGGGCGAAGCCTGGGAACCCTCCACATGTGTTCCGCTGGCCTCTCCCAGTCCTCTCGTTCCTTTTGAGCACTTGGAAAGCCATTAGCCCCTTCCCAGGAGCCCTCTGTTCAGCTTTGGGCACCTGAAAGAGCTTTCCAGGCTTCTTTTGGGGCTTCCATTAGCCTTCTGTTTGTATTTCTCTGCCTAGGGAACCCTTTTGTGTTTGCTTTGGAGTCTCCCTGTTCCTTTGCTATGACTCTCTGTGTCTCCTTTGGTTGTGCCCCCAAGCCCTTCAAAGCACCTGGGGTGTTCCCAGCTGCTGGGACTTACAGAGCTGGAAACTGAGGTAACCTGGACCTCATCCGCTGGAGCTGCTATGGCAAGGGTTGGTTTCAAGGAGCACATGGAGAGGTTGGTGCACCCTCGCACACCTAAAGCCATGGCTCAGCTCCAGGCAGGGGTGAGGCAGGGAGGCTGCTGCTCCCCTTTGAAGCTACACACTCACTCATCTCCACCCCCTCCATCACCACAGCCTTCTCCCCAGAGCTGCACCCCTGACCTGAAACTGCCCCCCGTGAGCTTGGCCCCACAGACCAGAAACTGCCCCAAATCCTGCACTGTTGTAGAGTGGCTTCCCCTCACACAGTCTGTCCCACCACAGCCTACCCCACTGCGAAGCAACTTGTACCAAAGCTCCCACTCCAGAAACCCCCCAGCCACAACAACAGAGCCCAGCCTACATGCAGCCCTGGCACAGAGAAGCCATCCTCATGTATGTGTGCCCCCTACAGACCCATGGTTGCCCCCAGAACCACCTCACAGCCCCACGCCTACCCCAGCATCTCCCACAATCCTGCACAAGGAGTTTGTCTCTTTCTCGGTATTGGTGTGCCATGCTGGCTGCCCCCACCCCAAACTCAAAGGCTCAGGGGGCTCTAATGACACTGGAAGAGTAAAACAATAGGTAGAAACACTGTCTTTTCAGCATACTTAAAGATCCACTGGTATCAGAAATCTCGTAGCTCTTTCTCCAGCTCTTGCCCTTCTCATGACTAAGCTCAAGCTGGCTACAGTACAGCTTGAGCACAAAAAGCATTTAGGGGCCTAGTTCCAGATTTTTGCTTGCTGTAGACCTTTTAATTCAAAGGTACAATCTCAAAAAAGTCATTCCTGGAGGTGACTAAGTGTATTATGTGACACTCTGTTTCATCTTAAAGATCATTCCTGCTTAGGTACATGCCCCCATCATCCCTGCCCATGCCTGGGGGAATGCCCCTAAGACTCCGTGTGAGGGCACTGGACAACCATTCTGAGGAAAGGCCCCCATTTCCTCTAAAGCATAAGTGATTCCCATCAATTAAGAACAGGACAGCAAACAGGCAAGGCACATGATCTGAGTTTTGACTTTCTTTCCAAGTACTTGGAAAACCTTATAGGTGGATTGGCTTAATCCACAAAGTGCAACAGTGCCACTCAAGGGTTTAAAGTCTCCATTATTACCTTAATATTGTCTAAACAAGACAGAAATAAGGGGGATGAAGTAATGGACCAAAATGGGCATCAGAGCTTGGTGTAACTCTTAGATAAAGTAGTGAAAAATCCAGTGTAAACCAGCCGTAATTCTCTTTGGAGGTTTTTAAAAGAAGGTGGAGGACAGAGTGTATACTTCGTGACATACAGAAAAGCAGTCGGATCAGAAGCACTGAGATTTCCAGGCATGACACTGATGAAAAGCGGTAGTCCATGCTCCAAGGGGCATCCTGACCCAGTGCTTCTGGGAACCAAGGATGCAGTGGGGAGCAGTTTTCAATCGCCTCTGTTGTGCCACTAAATGTACCTTTTCATTTCCTATATTTAATTGCTTTCTTACCCTTGGCTTCACCAGATTGGACTCTAGGTGTGTCTGTCTCTTGTGACACCTCTGCAAAATTTCCAGGCTATTGCCATGTCTTCTGCTGTTACAAGGGGAAGCTGCTCCCCGAGCACTTTACCAGCATTCAGGGGGGTCGCACACACGCCACCTGAGTCTTCACCTGCTGGGACTGGAGTCTCTTGACAGTGGCAGCTCTGCTGAGCTGATGGGTGCCCCTTTTTGCCTCCTCGCTCACACAAGCTCACCCCCGGGTGCTTCCTCTCCCGTCGGGCCTGACCCTCCATTTTCATGAAGCAGAGTCTCTGACACAACATTTGCCAGATGGATTTATTGTATGGAACAGTGATAAAAACCACCTGGAGCTGGGTGCCTCCAGAGAGGGACCCCAAACAAAGAAATTCCTGAGCAATTATAACCCTTGCAATTTAAGTTCTTCTCCCCTCACGTGACAGTTCAGTCCAGTATCAGTATTTGGGTCTGGGATTGTCTTGTCCCTCCCTTTCTCTGTCTCCAGGCAGGATATCCCTTTTCTTATCTTAATGGGTATAGCCTCTGATGGTTGGGGCTGCCTTATCTTTCTGGTTTGCACCCATTTTGGGGGCCTTCCTCCACGTCACTGAGTAGTTCAGTGTTTTGTCAGGTTACTGTGGTGACAGTTCACTGCTTGTGGCTTTAGCAAATGCTTTATGTTGGATTCTGTTTGAGCTAGAAAGTGCACTCTACATCATGACCAATATTAGAGCAATTAAGGGCACAGGCATGAGTTGTTCTGGAATTGCGACTGATGTTGGCTGTTGGCCACAGCAGCTGTCCTGGTTTCTGCTGGGACAGAGTTAATTTTTTTCCTAGTAGCTGGAATGGTGCTGTGTTTTGGATTTAGTACTAAAAGAATGTTCATAACACACTGATGTTTTGGTTGTTGCTGGGTAGTGCTTAGACTGGGCAAGGACTTCTCAGCTCTCAACTCTTGCCAGATGCATGAGAAACTGGGAGGGGACACAGCCAAGGACAGCTGACCCAAATTGATCAAAGGGCTATTCCACACCATATGACATGATACTCAGTATATAAGCTGGGGGAAGAAGAATGAAGGGGGGACATTTAGAGTGATGACATCTGTCTTCCCAAGTAACTGCTATGTGTGATGGAGCCCTGCTTTCCTTGCGATGGCTGAACACCCGCCTGCCCATGGGAAGTGGTAAATTAATTCCTTGCTTTGCTTGCATGTGTGGCTTTTGCTTTCCCTATTAAACTGTCATATCTCAACCCACGAGTTTTCTCTTACTCCTCTAATTCTCTACCCCGTCCCATTGTGGGGGAAATGAGTGGCTGCGTGGTTAGTTGCCAGCTGGGGTTAAACCATGAGAACAGAGAAAGCAAACTCACTTTGTGGTACTAGAGATGCTTCTAGGAGATTCTTCATGGATGAGTAGTAGACTGGACTGGTGGACGGGAGAGAAGCTCAGTCTATCAGTAAGCAGTCAGCACTGTCAGCTTCACCTTTACTGAAATTTTGGGGGTATCCTGAACAAGATGAGTCCCATTCCCTCCGTATAAAGCCTGGGAACACCAGGCTGCTTTAATTCCTGGGATTTTGTTCATGACAGTGAATACCACCAAGCAGCATGGTGGTATTCACTGTTGTCTTAGCAATAGAACAAATTAGACCCTTGGCTGGCAAAAAATATTGCTGAGATTTGAGAAAGTGACAGGCTGCTGCGCTCCTCTGTTCTGCCAGTTTCAGGAGAGTTGTTTGGCATGGTGTGTTGCTACTCCAGAGCCACAGTATGCCAGAAATCATTCCCAGATTAAAGGAGCTGAGAGAGGCACATCGATGCTTCTCCATCTGTGTGACATTATCATGTTTCTGGATAAGACTGAAAGTCACAGAGAAATTTATTTGATTCATGCCAACCTTTATCCTTAATGACAATCCCTGTGCATTTTAATGTGTGCATTTAAATTAGGTGCTGCAAAAAGCAGCAGCTAGATGACATTTTATGGCTGGTCAAACAAAGGCACAGCCTATGTTCATCTGCCTCTGTCCATTGCTACCCCTTTAGTTCCTGGAATCCCCAAGAGAGGGACCTACCTGGCCAGAAATTAGTGCAAGAGATCCATTTTTGTTCTGTCTCCTTCCAAATCTCTCTCTCTCTCACAGGAAGTGGCCAGAAGCCGGAGCACATTCCCCATGCAGACACTTTCAGCTCTTGCTTTAGAACAATCTCTACCATTTATTTATTGCAGGCTGGAATGCTTTGCATGCCGGTGTCGTTTCTCAAAGTAGGAGGAACTCATAAACCCCACGATCTGCCTGGGCGTGACTGGCCTGCTCTGCTAAGAAGTATATAACTGATAGTCCTGATAGGATTTATTATATGTCAATAAAGAGTTTAGATTAATGGATTACCAAAAAAATGCTGTGTGAATTCTTTATAAAGCTCCAGCTTTGCACTGGGAGCGTAGAGCTCCGACTGCTAGCCAACGTGCTAAGAAGAAGAAAGACTGAGAGACACAAAGGGAGGACAAAGACCATAGCCAGAGAAAATAAAACATTTTAAAGCTAGGAGAGGATGTACTTCAGAGGGACTATGAAAGACTTTCTTCCCTTCACGGTCCTCGCGGCCCTTTTACTGGTGCACAGCTCCCAGGCTGTGTACGTTCAGGTGAGTTTTCTGATCTTTAATTTTTTGGTTTTACAAGGCTAACAAAGTAATTATATTATGTGAAATGTTGTGGCTACAACAGGAATGTTGAACTAAAGCAATAGTCCTTAATTTTTGCTTTGTTATGGCTTGCTATTCAACGTCATCTCCTCGTGGTTCAGGTTTTCTTTTCCTGAAGTCCTTCAGGTACAAACACGCTGCTGCGGTTCGTCTCCACCAGGCACAGCACTGTTCTGAAATCCTTGCTGACTGAGGCACTGCATTTCCAGGTTTTCTTTTGTACGCAACCCCATGTGTTGTGAAGCTGAAGGAACTGGGGACACCTCTAGCTTTATGGAATAGCGTAAGCAAGATGTGACAATGGAGAATTTTTCTTGTCTTTCCTGCTGCTAGCCAGGAAGTTCTTTATGAGCTGCAAGCTTATGTGATGGAGACCACACACATATCACATACATTAAAAAAAAGTCAAAGAAATTCTTAGCTGGATCCAGTGAAATATTAACAGGCAGGTAAGCTGTTAGAGGATGCCACAGCAACTTTTCCGAACAGCACAACACCTATGGCTGACACTGCATACTGCACGTAAGCAGTTAAGGTACCTCAGTGCTTTTGTCTGTACTTGGGAGGGTGTTGATCTGTCTGTGTTCCTCCTCAGAAACAGTGTAGGAGATTTCAATTTGGCTGCAATGTAAATAACTTCCTCAGAGAACCAAGAGAACTTAAAGAGTTACTCACACATAAAAGGTGCGCAGTAGATTTCCACGGGGATAAGGCTCTACCTTTGTGCCTTGAAATACACTCTTTCTCTCCTCTGGATGTCAGAGATACCCAGGGGTAACTGGTTTAGCCTATTCCTTTCTTCCAAACCATCCTTCAACATTTAGTGTCTCCAATGGAACAGAGAGCTTCTTACTTAATAAAAAAACATGTTTTCCAGTTGGAGGCATAAAAAAAAACAAACCGGAAATGAGAACAGCCTTTTCGAGGTTAGATAAGAGTGTAGAAAGTGCAAATCTGGGGTATTATCTCCTCTTTCTAGTTCAAATTCTTATCTCATTAATCATTAAATCTCTATTTTTGTCAACATATGTGCACTGTACACTGTGCGTATGTGCTGCACTCCTTTCACTTGGGCTACTTGAGCTCCCTAAGGCCTGACCCAGTGCACAAAGTTGGCTTACGCTCGTTTCTGGAATTCTTCTTAAGACTTCCCTTCCCCCTTCCATAACATCCAAAGTTGTTCATGTAACAAAGTGCTTTGCAAAGCAGAAAGGAAGATAATTTGATTTCATATCACGTTTTTGAATACAGAGTACCACTATCTCAGCACTTTCCATCACGGATATCGAAGGAACATAATGGAAATTGGAAGACAATGGTTTACTAGGCGTGGAGTAAGACCAGAAAAAGAACAGAGAAGGATTTTTCTGACCTGCACAATTTCTGTGATAAAAATCCCTTCATTCAGCAGCACAGTATGCGCTTCCACCACGGAGGAGAGGTGCTGCTCAGATAGAGCTCTCTTGAATACATCTTCCCTATCTGAGGTGGTGGGGATTTGGGCTTGGGTTTTTGTTGTTCCTTGGTAGTTTTTTTGTCACCAGCACATGCACATCTCAGGGTTCACTCCTTTCTGATTTCTCTGAAACTGTAGCTGTGGAAATCAACCCTTTCTTAGTTCTCTCGTTTATGCTTTTGATGTCTGTGACAAACAGCTGAACGCAGAATTCCATTTATAGAGGAAAAGTTAATTTTTAATAGGCAACAATGACTGATGAATTAACCTGAGTAAAATCATAAACTGACTGCAAGTAGAAAAGAGTTCAACTTTGCTAAGTAAAGGCATGTCCAGAGCTTATCTGGTTGGGGTTTTTTTAACTCTTTAACATGAAAATTCTGTGATTCTGTAAAAAAACCTAACAAACCAAAATCAATTGCCCTGCCCACTCATATGACACTATTCAAGACTGTGAAACCAGCAGCAATATTTGGTCTCATGCTCTAAGAAAGACACTTCACGTTATTTCTTTGAATGAATAGGTGTTACTTGATAATCTTACTGACTACACCTTGGTCACTAAACCAGATGGAAACACAGATAAAGGTCAATTTGAAAATGCTTACTTCTCTCCTAGGCCAAGCTCTGGTCATGTGCAGGCACACATAGACCTTATGCACCTCGCTTAACACCAGCAATTTAAGTTTATGACCTCAACAGCGGCATTCATATGAAATTGAGGGAATGGCCATTAACAGATGCACGGGGTCTAGCAATCTAAAACATGGAGTAACATTCCTCAGAATACTGCCCTAGAATTCTGAAGCTTTTAGTCAGAAGTGTCTTGTTTATGCTGCCAGTGACTGCGTTCCAGTAATTATGAGGACAAGTTTTAAATTAATGAAAACTTGCCAGAGTAATTTGGGATGAGGGATTTCAGCTCTTAGCAGCGTGTCATGTGAAGGAACAGCAACCTTTGTGTGGTTAGAGCCTGACACATGGCAGCCAAGGCTTGGAGGTCTCTACTGCTGTTTTGGAAGAAAGTGTGAACAAAATAAATTCCAGTTTACCTACATTCGACTCATGATTTTGTAAATCTCTACCGCATATTGTCAGGTCACTACTCCTGTAGGCTGAAGATACCCAGCCTGTGCCTTTAGGCCCCACATTTTATGGGTATCTCTCCGGGGAGTGAGAAAAGCACTAATCCTGCCTTTGTACGCTGAGATACAGATCACGAAAGCCGCAACCAGCCAGATCTCACTGCTGCTTTGAGAGTTCCTTGCCTTCAACAGCTGATCATTTTGCATTCAGCCAGCACCAAATTTATCTAGGATTTGTTTCAACACTGTCTTTTCCCTGTGCTATAGTTTTTGGGAGCACTCATGGTTGAAATGGAATGGATTTGCCTAAGGAGTGACTTCCTGATCCTTTTTTCTGGTTCTGTCTAAATAGGATGGAGACTTGAAATTCTCCATTGAGTCTGTGAAGAAGCTAAAGGAGCTTATGGATGAGAACAGACACTTTAACCCTCACGTGGCAGTTTCAATGGCTATCTATTCTCCGTGTGATGAAAAAGATCTCCCTGAGGAGTTCCAACCTGTGTGCAAAAGAAAAGATGCATCCATGATTTTCGAGAGGTTGTGTATGTAGCTCATATTGCATCGTTCCCATTTTTATCACACTTTTCAGCCTTAAACATTCAAATAGCAGAAGGCGAAGAAACATGCTGTTCTGTCACTTCTAAAGCAGGTGAGAGAGTCCGTGCCTCCTTTCTACTACCCCTCTGGCAAGGCTTGGACTCCGCTAGCTGTTAGTCCCTGCCAGAACATTCCTGCTGTGCAGAGCTTAGCTGTAGCCTGTACAGGTCGGGCTGCTGTATGCAGCCATGAAACAGCTTCCTCCAAGGAGTTGCACACTAATTTACATGGCTTAAAGTGAGAGATCACGATCCCCTCTGGCTCACAAAAAAGGCAGGGTTCACCACTCCACCCTAGCTAACTGCAAGCTGGGAGCAGGCTTAATGCCTCTCTGATCAGTGTAGAAAAAGGTGTTTTTCCAGGTAGCCTGAAAGAGCTGTGAGATGTAAATGAGGTGAATCACTCTGGGCAATGGTCTGGATGGATGCTTTAGGAAGAGGTGTTACCAATATAACGAATGTCGTGATTCTGCAAGACACAAGTCCACCATCATCCCACAAGATGTCCTAATGGTCTCTTGCCTCCTCATGGTCCCATTGATTCTCCAATGAATTCAGATTGATTTCATTCCTTAAGCCAGATTTTTGCAAGAGCTGATTTTACTTATACCAGTAATAGCTTCAAGGAATATTAGAACCCATAGAACAGTATTGGCAAGGAGTCTCCAAATGCCTTGATATGTGGCTCTGCTCTCCAAGAAATTCTCTTGCCATCTCATTGAAACACTCCTTTTCTCTCTAACAGACTTCGCTGTCCGAGAAGATGATTTATGTGAAATCTGTGCCAATGCTGCCTGTGCTGGTTGCTTTTGAATAAGGAAGAAACAATCCAAAGAAGATATGTCAAGCTGGGAAGTTTGTGCATACACGTTGCAAGTTCACAAATCAATACTCCACTACAGTCAAACTGGAGCTGCTGGCTCATGTAGGCATACCGGGGCATCAGTCATAAGATCCAGTGCTACCAGCAGTGAGACTGTAAACCTCACCCGGGAGGTTTCAGTTCTGCATGAGCTGTGTCACACTAGAACACAAATGTCCTGGGCACAGTTTAATTTTCCACAATTTTGTCTGGATTGGAACATGGTGGGTGAAACTTAACAGTGTCCCACAGTCTGTTTAGTATCTAAAACTGTCTGTGATTTGGCATCCCCTACGCACAACACCCAGCAGCACTGGGTTATGCACTTTTCCAGCCCATACTACCCAGTGCATTGGGTAACATTCTCTGCCTGTAGGTCTGCATGTGACATGCATGTGTTTGTAACAGAACTGCAGCAAGTAACCTAGGGACCAGTTACTGGCATTTACCAATACATTAATACCTAGAAAATTCTCAGTCTGTTACTTGCACTACAGTTGCCAGTTTAGGGAACGGATGTAGAGGAGCACAGGAACACTTTCTACAAAATTGTATCAAAGATCCCTTCATGACAGATATTCACTGAGGTTTATTTAGGAGAAAGGAAGTCAAAACACCAATGCTGAAATCACTATGAAATTTAATTATTGCTCTTTGTTTTTATTTATTGGTGGCAAGATTGTGAAGAGAAGACCTGCCCATGTTTATAGGCGGTATATGAAATAAAAGCTAGTAATAATATTTTTGGTTATGTATTTGCTGGGTATTGGGGTGGGGTTTTTTTGACGATAGTCTGCTTTGCCTTATTTGCTTTTCTCCTATATAAGGTCTTTCATTCCTGGGCCTTCACTGGAATAAAAGTCATCTTGTTAATATTGTCCTGAACTTAAAACAATTTGTGGTCTTTTTATGGGTCATGGTAATATAAGACCACATTATAGTTTTAAATGATTACCTTTTACTTTTAACTGTTAAATTATTATTTCCATTTCATATATTTGTGGCCCTCAACTCATCAACAAAGTTCTCCACAGACTGCCAATGAAGCTGAACACTTATCCCAGGAGCGAGGTGCCTAAATCCAGAACTGATGTTTGGAAAAAAATAGAATATTAGGTGTAGAAATTCCTGTCTGATTTGACAGAAAAGAATAATTCCTCACATCCAGTAATGTTGACTATTCTGGGGCAATAAGCGTCCATAAGCAAATGCCAAAGATAGAATCACACTACATCTGTTCCTGCTGCCTTGAAAACGGCTCTTCTGGGAAACTGTATTTCCTGACTCAAAACACAGCTTG
This sequence comes from Gorsachius goisagi, assembly GCA_018403395.1. Classification (NCBI taxonomy): domain Eukaryota; kingdom Metazoa; phylum Chordata; class Aves; order Pelecaniformes; family Ardeidae; genus Gorsachius; species Gorsachius goisagi. The sequence continues at coordinate 10,446 of BOSO01021927.1, forward strand.
AGCTTTCTTAACCCTGAAATCGTTTCTCTGCATATAGAAACATAGTATATTATTTTCTGTTAAAACTAGCTTGATGACTCATTAACTCAGCACAACAGCTTGGAGTGGCTAACGCAGAGAGGATGGGTCATGCATTTTGCAAAGAATATTTGCTGGCAAAAAGACGAGAACCAAGATCTCCCTGTTGATACTCTCCCAGTGTTCAAGGGGGGGCGAAGTGTCTGAACTGGCACCCTTGTGTGTTCTCCCACAAATCTTCTGCCCCTTTCTATATAGTGCACTGCCCTCAACAGGAGCACCACATAATGATTATGCTAGAGCGCTGTCTTGTCATACATGAAAAGGGGTTAAAGAGTTGACGTGCGGAAAACGGACTCCACAATCTGTAAGATTGTAAAG
>BOSO01021928.1:0-12229 GCA_018403395.1 Gorsachius goisagi
CTTCTCTCTCCGGCTACTGAGACGCAGCCGTTTTTTTTTACTTCTTAAATATGTTATCACAGAGGCGCTTCCACTACTGCTGATTGGCTTGGCCTTGGCCAGCAGCAGATACAGGGAAAACTTCTAGCAGCTTCTCACAGAAGCCACCCCTGTAGCCCCCCCACTACCAAGACCTTGCCACACAAAACCAATGCAACTGTGTACAGACAGTGGTTTCCGAGAATTACTGCCACTTCTCTTTAGTTAGTCTGCATTTGTATATACCTCGTGCTGCTTAACATGGCTAGAATGCCACTTGTATCAAAGTGTACTATACAAATCAGTTCGTTGATATGTTTACAGCAAGGATTGATCTGTGAAATAATATGTGAAACAGTGTTCTACCAAACTATTCGTTAAAATAGTCCAACTCTGTCAGATTAGTGAGTTTAAGACTGTTTGAAAAATGTGGATTTATTCCTTTGTAAAAACTACAAAGGTCACATGAATCTTCTCCACCTCCTTTGTACTGGGAGAAATTAATCTTCCAGGCAATCATTAGTTGTATCTGAGGCTTATTAGGCCTAAAATTCATTTCTGATCATCCAAGCAAGGTGCTTGAGAGAAAAATATCTATTTCCAGAGCATCAGGTTGGTGAGACATTCCTGATGCTACAACGTTCCTGACTCTGAGGCATCCAGGTGCTTCAATATAAAGGTAGCACTAATGGTGATGAAAGAATAAGCTTTGGCTTTGCATACAAAAATAAAATGGAGAAAAAGTGGAGATTCTGGCAACCAAAGTGGACCAAAAAAAGATAAACTTCTCCAATATCTCTGACAATGCCCAGTACTTCTCTTCTGAAGTATCTACAAGTGAATATGACCTCATGTTTTTCTCTAAAACAGAATATGTTGAGCAATTATCTGTGACTGTTGTTTGTTATTGCTGTTCAAGCAGCTGTTAAGCTGTTGGTTTATGTTGTTCATAATATTTCTTTAAGCAGAAGTGAATTTCGCAGATGTCTGATGTCTGTCACTGGAAACATTCTGCGTGAATTTTAGGAACTATAGAGATGTAGCCCCAAACTAGCAATTTCCTTGTTTTTGTGATCTCTGTTGGATGTCCATCATATTTCCCCAACCATATTTTGAGAATGGAGTAGAGAAAGTTAGTGTGGTTTGGGGAAGAATTTTGAAATGTGGTTGCATTCCACTTGGGGAAAAAAATAGAAGCTTTGATGCATCGATGAAAGGGAATAGCACCCTTACGCCAAGGCAGTCTGTCTAGTGGGCTGCCCCCAGCAGAGATCACAGAAGCCCTGGTATTTCAAATCGCAGACAGTCTGGCAGACAGGTTTGCCAAGAAAGTAGGAAAACCTGACAGGCAGGTTTTATAAGGCTCCTGTCCCGATTCCTTTATTTGAATTTGATCACAGTCTCTTTCCATGAAACTTTATCATTTTGATTAACTGGGAAATTTTGAGGAAATCGAAATTTTACTCAAGTGTATTTTCAGCTAGTGGAATTCATAGACTTTATTCTTATTGTTCATACTCACTATAACATTGTGATTTCAGTAAAATTCTGGTGTCAGGAACACTAGAACAAAGAGAAAATTAAGGACATCTTCCAAAAAATGTAAAAGTTTTGCTGAAACTTTAAGAAGCATTTTCCCATAAATGGGGAATGAAAATATTTGGGTACTATTTTGATAGAAAGATAGCTACTACCATTGCCTCAATATAGGACCAAATCTTGTCTTTGTGGTTATAAGGCTATCTGAAAGATCACATTTCACTTTAGGATAAAGTTTAATTTTGTGAGATGTTCTGCGAAGGAGGTTACAGTCTGGGCTTGGAAAACACTGTTTGAAAATAAACAAACCAAATAGTAGGGAACGAAGCTATTTTAGGGTGATGGCTTCTGCTTTCTGCAGTCTCTGGGGAATACTTAGCAAGAAGGGAAAAATAAGTATGAAAAGCAAGACTGAACAAGGCTGAGGAAGGAAAAATGTTGATATGCTAACTGTACTGCAGTCAGCTGCTCAGACAGGCATTAAAGCATTCTGCTTTTTGTTGCCACCAATAGCAGCAGCAGTAACCAAGTAACAGTGAAAGAAATGATAGAGATCCTTCTTTACTTTTCCCCAGAGCATGCATTCTCTTTGGGAACCCTCAGCTTTGAGAACTGGTTTAATTGCAGTCATTTTTAGCCTGCACAGCTATTGCATGCGCATCAGCAATGTGTAAAATGACTGGGATTAATTTCTTTTCTTTGTGTAACAGTGGATCCTGATGTACATTTATTTTGTTTTTACAAGGAAATTAAGCCAAGTGGTTTGCAAAAACCCAATAGCAGGTGGTGGTTTTATTGCCATCTACTGCACATAATGGTAATAATCTATATTGATAGTCTCAACATGGAAATATTGTTATGTCCTGTTAAAAGGCAATAAATATCGTGTTTTACAGACAAGTTAAAGAATTGCTTGGGAATATAATCATTACATGCAGATGCCAAAGCAAAGTAGGGGAAAGGGAAAGGAGAGACAATTTAGTTTTCAGGCAGTTCAGATAAATGGGCTGGAAAGAGGTTAGAATACTTAATTCACATAGAAACGTGTGCACATCCAAAGGCTTTGGAGATGCAGAAGACACCTCATAAACCTCTGCAATTATGCTGCTTGGAGCACAGAGTTTCCAAGTTCTGAAGGAGACTTCCTTATGTGCTGGAGGGAAGGTCGCCATAGTGTCTTGGAAGAAGGAGGTTGCTAAAGTTGACTGTTTCACAGTCTCTCTGGAAGAGTGAGATTAGCAGTAAGCAACCCATGCAAAAAAAAAAACAACCCCAAAACAAAAGAAACCCCAATACATAGATAAAGTAAAAAGCTCAGCTTACATTAGAAAGATGAATACTTTTAGAACATTATTAAACATAAATACTTCCTCACTGATTAGCAGTATTTTCAGTGAAATTAGCTGTGTAGAAACCAGTATCAGTGGCAGGAACTGTGTCAGGTATAAGCTCACTGGAAGTTACTTCCACTTCTGACATTTCATGAAGGTTGGGTGGGTGCATGTTTTTCAGGTTTGAGGAATTTTTTTTCTTCTTTCTGCATATTTTTAACTAGGTTAACATTTGACTGGACCATGTACTGAACTCAGGGTTGAGCCATGATATGACCAATGGAACATGACATTCCCTGCACGCCAAGGTACTCTGACTTTAATTAGAGTCATCAGACCGTGTTATTTTCCTGTTTGGTCATGATTTGCATAGATTCATATTAACTTCAGAGTCATTCTGCTTCTGAACACAGCCTGTGTGTCATGACTGGATCCATATCTGATCAGGTGTGAATGGTTATCAGGGCTTGTAACTGGTGGGTACATACAAAATATCATCCTACCAATGTATTTATTTTTTTTAATACAGCTTTCCATGTCTTTTTAGTTATTATGAATCATTACAGAGACTGAGAGGGGCAGAATTTATTAATGATGTATTTTACAGTCCTCACACCTCTTAATCTGAGAACCTGTCACTCACCTTTGTCTCCATTTGCTGATGCACCACTGTAGCAAGGTCAAAGAAATGATGAAAGCACAAGCATAGTAGTACAGCATAAACTCTCCATGTCCTTTTAACTGGGACTAAAAACTCTAAAATGCAGATCTGAGACTTCTATCTTTATTCCACACACAAAGTTACTTCAGTGAACAATCTACGAGAAGGGTTCTTTGCTCCCAGGATTGATATTGTTCTATTTTTCTTTATACGTAATTTTTTTAATTTCCCAACTTTTGGGTACCATATCTGTGATTCAGAAGAGAAACTCAGGTTATTGGTTTTCATCTTGTCTATAGAACATGTAGTCCTTTTTAGAAATACTTGGCATCTGGCCTTCTGCCTATACTAAATTGGGTCTCCACTAAAGAGTCAATATATCTGAAGAAGAAATTGGTCTGATCAGTGATCTCTTGCTGTGCCTTCCTTGTCAAGTCACATTTAATTTTTTTTTCACTTTTTGTCTTTCCTGTAAATAAATTACTAGGAAAACCATTTCATTTCCACTAGTTGAAACACAGGAAAACAACAGACCTACTGTTTCTGGCAATCTGGTTTTGACAGTACTTAAAGAAGTATAACTGCAGATGTTTTCAGGATTTGTTGGTTTAGGCTTTAAGTAAAATGCAGGTCTTTTGGAGATGCAGGAAGCTGATGTTTCAGGGACAATGAAGAGTTTCATATTGAGGATCTAAGCCTAATAAACCTGATAAAATTTTTCACTAAAAATATAATGCTGATTGTGAGAACAAAGGCACAACATTTAATCAAAAGGAAGATTTAGAAACTTATGCACAGAAGGAAGAAACAAAACCTCTAACAGGTTGGTATGCTCAAATAGTGAAAATAAGGTATTATCTATCCTACTTCTAAAAGAACGGAGTCATGAAAACAGTCCTGTACCAAGCCTACTCAACAAATATATTTAGTTTGGAGTGGAACTCTCTGATTCTCTATCAGTAATTAAAAAGGAGATTGGAGAAATTAGTCTCAGCAGTTACAGAGCCAGTAGTGTGACCTTTGCACAGTTTTAAAGGAAAGAATAAAAAAGGCTATGGATATGCATGTAAAATGATATTAAATACAGTCCAGGTTTGTTAAAGGTAGATCAGACCTTTGATATAATAATTCTTTGATAAACCCCCCTACTTTTCTAGACATAAAGAAATCAGTAAATCTCACCCTTCTTAACACAATACCACAGGAAAAAAATATTAATTATATTGGAAAAGATTGTGATTAGGACACGAGTTGAGTAAAAGAAAGGTAATGCTTTGTGTTGAAAGAACAATTTCAGATTACTGCTATCAGTGTTGCAAGTGATCTCTTTTAAAATACTCTTTATGACTGACACAAAAAGGAGGAGTGGGTGAAAGAAACATGATACAAATAATTTTTTTTTAGGTATCAAAGAAAGATGGTTAATCTGGTAATTCTTACCTTATAAATTTATGATTTATTGTTTCATGCCTGTTGCTTGCATTATGCTTTACTGTGCAAGCCATTACTCTGAACTTCAATAGGAGTACTCATATCATTCAACTTACACATATATTTAAATATTAGAGTCTATACCTTAGAATTTGAAATTAGAAGTGAATTAAGTTGTTAATTTCCTTCACAATTTTCACAAAAGTATGCTGAGTAGTAGAAATAACTCTGACATCCCAACTCTTTTTCTAAAGAGTTAGTTTGGCTGAATTCATATTTTCTGACTCTCCCCTACCAAAAAAAGTTTTGTTGAACTGCATTTCTTCTAGTTTTTTTAAAGATTATTTTCCATTACTTCATCACAGGAGCTAGGAGGATAATTAATGTCTGGAAAATGTTAAGTGTAGTGCAGCAACTGCCACAATTATGTCAAAGCATAGATGGGAAGTGCAACATTGTTCTGGGCTTTCTACATGTCTTTCAGTTCCATGTGATGGTTTGTTGACACAAAAATTTATGTGTTAAACATAGAACAGTTCTTAGTGTCAAGAGACTGGTGCAATCTCTGAATCCCACTAAGCCTAAACTAGGTCCTAGATTAGATCAGTGCATGCTAAATTAGCCATCTTAACTGGAGGAAGAATCTCTATCTAGAAATATCTGTCTCCCTCTGAATCGATTGTACAGGAATCACTAGAAAATAAAAATAAAAACAATAAGCTGATGAAAACATTTACTGGAACACTGAAACATTTAAACTAATTCTATGCTTTTAACCATTTCTATTATAAAAAATATTGGAATAGAAAAGAATTTCAAACCCAAAATTTTTTCAATTTAAAATATTAAAGTATGGTTGCTTTTATAATCTCTCTGTTATGTTGGCTTCAGCTAACTGGCAAATTTGATCTGAATTCAAGTTAGAATCACATAGGAATGTCTCTTTCAGAGTGGAAATTAATAGAAACTTCTTGATAAACTGTTGTAGCTCTGAGGAGAATGTTGCTGGCAGGTCTGAGAAAGTGTGCCTGCATGAAGACATGTGTTGTCTGGGCCATTTCTGGTAGTGAGTCATAAACTGTCCTCATTGACTGGATGAGAAAAAGGTAAAGTTCCCTTCCATACTACACTGTTTTAATAAATGCAATATTTTTCATTCATTTCTCTTAAGGTGTGAGAACAGTAGGCAGCTGGTCTTACATTTACCCATAAATTTTTAAATCATTCCTGTCAAGAGTACCCAGATTTCTAAAAAGCACAGTAAATAAAAACCTGAGATATATGATCATCCATGGAAAAAAGAATAAGAGTTCATTGAGAGAAGTCATCATTAATCATGGTTTAAATTTTATGTCAAAACAGCAGCAAAATTTTCAATGACATTATAAACTGTCTTTTTTCCTCTGAGATAAACAAAGAAGTGAACACGCCTTTTACTTTGTTGGTCTTTCTTTTCTGTCTTTCTTTCTTCTCTTTTGGGATCAGTTGAAGAAGGCTACCATTACCTCTTACTCTGAGGACCAGAAAATCAGCAGAGTTTGAGGCTGTAAGAAATATACATTTGATCCCTGTCTTCAACATACATGTAGAAATTCTGTCTTGGCCTTGGCTGTATTGATTTTATTTTTTCTCTCCTGGAATACAAGCCTTAGTAATCTCAACTCACTGGAGCAGGTACATCTTTTTCTTTGAAACTCTGGTCTAAAAGTGGCAGTGTATTTGCAATGATGACTTTCAACTGGGAGAGTGCCAATGACCAATAAAAATATTCTTTTTTTTTTTCCAGAGAAATTAATTATAAATGAAAGGGAAGACTCTTCTGGACATTCTAGAAGCAACTGAAAATAGTGCTAGCCAAAGAAGATGTCCATTCAGGTGATAAAAAAGTCCCTCCATTTTTTGCCTCATTGGTAAAAATAAATATGCATGCAGTTTGTTGGAAGGTGAAAAATGCCATTCATTTTAGCTGCAGAAACAGGCTGTCATAGCTCTCTGAAGATGTAGAAGGGGAAGGAAAGAGAATCTTCCTTCTTTGATTCACTTTCTTTTGCTTTACTCTTTTTCTGCTCCATAGTAGAGCTCCATTCAGTTAAAGATGTCCTATGTAAGGTGTTGTATTCCCTTAACGTGAAGGTCCAATCCATACAGCAAGGTGTCATGTAGCAAGATACCACATTTCTGTAATAAGGTCCAATAAAATCCTCACTTAAACAAGCTCTTTTTTTTATTCATTCTAATGTGGAAGTAATCTCAGGCCCTAATTGAATGCCATACACATGTGGATGATTGAATGACATTTTCTTAAGCTGAAAAAATGACAATGAAATGGAATGGAGAATCTAATTCAAATTTAATCTATTTCAGTTAAGAATGCTTAGTAAAATTCTTTTGTGGATGTAGGGAAGTCATGTAGAAGAGTTAATTTCTTTAGTTCTGAGAACTAAATAGAGACTATAAGCACTAAGCTATTGGTTACATTAATCAAGGTGTACACATTTTTTTAAAAAATAAAACATTTTGTAAGGGTCTTTTTATTCTACGTCAATTAAGTTTACAGCAATTATGAAATAAAGTATATTTTGAGATTTCCTTCCTTTTCATGCAACAGTATGGAGGTTGTTTTTTTTTGCTTTTCTGCCTAGACCTACTAGCATTTGCTACTTTAATGAAATTTAGCCCCCATTTACAGCTATGGAAAACAGCTGCATCCCTATGGGTTCAGTTCAAGGGTTTTTTCCTGTGTCAAGCGGACCACAAATGGCATGGTGGGATGCCTTATTGTACTGTTAAAAAGAATAATAATTAAAAAAGCTCTTTTCTCTATGTCTTAACAAGTAAGAATCTGAAAGATTCAGAAAACTACTATTGTTTTTCAGCACCTCTGCAATTCCTTCATCGCTATCTTAGACAATGATTGAAAAATGAAGTAAGGCTTCACATCTTTAATGAATGTGAGTCAAATATCCTTAGATACTACAATCAGTGTCAAGCCAACCAAGAAAACATCTGTTTGTGCTTACATATTAAGCACAGATTAGAAAAAATATTCTGTTTACTTTGTTTTGGTTTTGACCTGGCTATTTTTACTAAAGCTGGCCCATTTCAGGTACAAACCAAGCTTGTCTGAAGTATGAATGCTATTTTTTTCTGTTTCAATATAACATTATGATTAAATATGAGTATTTTCAGGTTTTTTTCTCTGTTTCTGGTTCTATAGAAAGTTATTAAGTTCCATAAGACATTAAGGAATAGAATGCAAGCATTTGAAAGCTGATTTATTGTTATAAAAATACTTTGTTCATACAATTTTTTTTTTTCCTCTACTGAAATTTTGATTGAGGTACATTTCTGCAAAATATATGTCAAACTGCTTTCAATACTATTAAATGGCTCTTAAAAAAAAAAAAGTAATCACTGGAAGTTATATTGGAAGCAATTTTCAGTGAATCTGCCCTTTCCACCCCAAGGAATTTTAAAGGAAATTGTCTTCCTAGGTTTATATCCAATATCATTAATTTAATGTAAGGTGGGAAAAATGATATCTCCATCCTTTTCCTTATTAATTGCTATTTCCTTGATTGTGACATTGCACTGAAAAGTTGTAACCAATTGGCAGCAGTGCTTTGCCTAAAGTATTATGTTACCACCATTGCCTTTCTACTTATTCATCATTCAGACAGTCGTGACAACACAATTTTGTTTCATGTAGGACAGGTAGCCTCACTGCAGCCTTCAGTTGCACCTGGACACACATCCAATCTCCAGTTTACGGCCCAGATCCATCAAAACAAACACATAGTTTAATAATCATAGAATCAATACAATGTTGGTATATGTTTTCTGCTGTGCTTGTGCTTCAGGATTCTGCTGGATCAACTATGAAGTAATGGAAATTAATCATGGGCATCTGCTTCCTCTGCAAAATATGAATGATGATTGCTTGCCAAATGCTATGATTATAGTGTAAACAACCAACAACTGAATATCCCCCTTATACATTTCAGATATTTTACTTTTACCTTTTTTAATGTTTTTTTTGGCAGACTCACCTTCTTTTTTCTTACACAACCACTACAATATTTGTCATAAGTCTGGTAGATGGTTTGGATGCTGCAAAATGAGCCTTTAAATGCTTGGAGAGGAAGGGTCTAGTTGCTTTATTTAGTTAATTAGTTATTTCTTTCTTTACTTTTTACTACTACTACTATTACTACTACTGCTACTGCTACTCTTACTACTATTACTTTTCTTGTGTCTATGGAATTAAATTTTCCTGTGAGATCTCCAGTGAATTAAGGTTCTCAGACTGTTCTATTCTTACATATAGAATCATAGAATCGTTTAGGTTGGACAAGATCACTGATACTGACTGATGGAGTCTTCCAGAAATTTTTGAAGCATTTGCAGAAATTCATAGAATCATGGAATCATAGAATACCAGGTTGGAAGGGACTTCAAGGATCACCTGGTCCAACCTTTCTGCGTAAGAGCACAGTCACAAGATGACCCAGCACCCTATCCAGCTGTGTCTTGAACATGTCCAACGTGTTGGAGTCAATGACTCCCCTGGGGAGATTATTCCAATGGTTGACTGTTCTCACTGTGAAAAATGTTCCTCTCATGTTCAATTGGAACCTTCTCAGGATTAACTTGTATCCATTCCCCCTTGTCTTCTCCATGTGACTCCTTTTGAAAAGGGAGTCTCCATCATCTTTGTAGCCACCCTTTAAATACTGGTACGTGGTGGATCTCAGTCTGTGCTGCACTCCTGGATTGTGTTTTCCCATGTGCAAGACCTTACAATTGCCCATGTTGAACTTCATGAGGTTCTTGCTAGCCCACTCTTCCAGCCTATCCAGATCTTCCTGCAGGGTGGTTCTCCCTTCCAGGGAGTCTACTTCCCTACTTAATTTGGTGTCTTCTGTAAACTTCATCAGGCTACACTTGATCCCATTATCCAGATCACTTGCAAAGATATTTAATAATGTTGGGGCCAATATCGATCCCTGGGGGACCCCACTTGTGACAGGTTGCCGGTTTGAAAAAGAGCTATTTACCACCACCCTTTGGGTGTGTCCTGCCAGCCAATTCCCCACCCACCACACAGACCACTTGTCTAGACCATAACACATCAGTTTCTCCAGGAGGAGGCCATGGGGAAGTGTACTGAAAGCCTTGGAGAAGTCTAGGTAGACAATGTCCACTGCTCACCCCATGTCAACTGAGCAGGTCAATCTATTGCAAAAGGCTACCAGACTTGTCAGGCACAATCTGTCCTTAGTGAAGCCATGCTGGCTTTTCCCAGTCATGTGCTTCATTTGACTTGTGATGGCCCCCAGGAGGATTCATTCCATTACTTTCCCAAGGACTGAAGTAAGGCTGATGGCCCCATAATTTCCTGGATCCTCCCTTGAGCCTTTCCTGTAGATAGGGGTAAAGTTCGCCTTCCTCCAGACCTCTGGGATATTCCTCTATCTCCATGACTTCTCAAAGATTATGGTTGGATCAACCTGGATTCTCGTTCCCAAAGCCTGGGACCTGATAGTGTTGGTAAAAACAGAAGTGAAGAAAGCATTGGGAATCTCTCCTGGTTCAGCATTGTTAGTGACTGAGTCACCTCTTCTGCTTAACAGTGGGCTTATGTTTTCCTTCTGTTCCTGCTTGTAGTTTACATGCCTGAAGAAGCCTTTCTTGTGATATTTGACATCTCTGGCCAGTTTCAATTCAATCTGAGCTTTTGCTTTTCTAACTGCATCTCTGCACGCTCTGGCAATACCGCTGTAGTTCTCATTGAATAATCTTCCACTTCTCCATCTCTGGTACACTTCTCTTTTGGTTTTGAGCAGACCCAGGAGCTTGTGATTGAGCCAAGGGGGCCTCTTACTCCACTTACTTCCCTTTCCTTTATGGGGGATAAACTGGTTTTGTGCTTCCAAGAGTGTTCTTGAAGAACTCCCAGCACTCACTAGCTCCCTCCTCCTTCATGGAAGCAACCCACAGAATCCCTCTCAGCTGAGCTCTGAGTACGCTGAAGTTTGCTGTTCTGAAATCTAGAACCCTTGTCTTGGTACTAACCTTCAGCATACTCAGCAGGATCCTGAACTCCACAATATTGTGATCATTGCAGACAAGGTTGTTACAAACCAAGATACTATAAAGCAGGGTTTTTTGATTAGTGAATAGCAAGTCCAGCAGTGCCTCATTCCTAGTTGGCACATCTAACACTTGTATGAGGGAACAGTCCTCTACACATTCCAGGAACTTGATGGGTGACACGCGAGCTGCTGTATTGTTTTTCCAGCAGATGTCTGGGTAGTTGAAATAATCCATAAGAACCAGGTTCTGTTGGTCAAAAGCTTTCTTTAGTGCCTCAAATATTGCTTCATCAGCTTTATCATTGTGGTTTGGAGGTTGGTAGCAGATGTGCACTGTAATGTCCTGCTTGGAGACAACCCCTCTGATTTTGACCCAGAGGCATTCAGCAGAGCAATTACAATCACCATAGTTGACTTTGATACATTCGAGGTTGATATAGAGTGCAACTACTCCACCTCTTCTTCCTTGCCTGTCTTTGCAGAACAGCTTATATCTGTCAATTGCAATCCCCCAGTTATGTGAGTTGTCCTACCGTGTTTTGGTTACTCCTATGATATCATAACATTCTGACTGGGCACAGAGCTCCAGTTCCTCCTGTTTGTTTCCCAGACTCTGTGCATTTGTATACATACACTTGAGGTGATTGCTTTTCTGGTTCACATCTTGGGAGACAGCTAAGGAACTTTTGTCACCGCACCAATTGGCCTGACTGTTCTGGACCCCATCTCACCAAGTTAGCCAGCCTGTTGCTGAAGATTCCCTTGCCCCTTCTAGATCGCTGCATAATCATAGAATCACAGAATGTCTTGGGTTGGAAGGGACCCCTAGAGGTCATCTAGTCCAACCCCCCTGCAGTGAGCAGGGACACCGCTAACTAGATCAGGTTGCTCAGAGCCCCATCCAACCTGGTCTTGAATGTTTCCAGGGATGGGGCCTCCACTACCTCTCTGGGCAACCTGTTCCAGTGTTTCACCACCCTCATTGTAAAGAATTTCTTCCTTATATCCAGTCTAAACCTACCCTGTTTTAGTTTAAAGCCATTACCCCTTGTCCTGTCACAGCTGGCCCTACTAAAAAGATTTTCCCCATCTTTTCTATAGGCTCCCTTTAGGTACTGAAAGGCCATCATCAGGTCTCCCCGCAGCCTTCTCTT
>BOSO01021929.1:0-13478 GCA_018403395.1 Gorsachius goisagi
TGAGTAGGGCCAGCTGTGTCAGGACAAGGGGGAATGGTTTTAAACTAAAACAGGGTAGGTTTAGACTAGATATAAGGAAGAAATTCTTTACAATGAGAGTGGTAAAACACTGGAAGGTGTTGCCCAGAGAGGTAGTGAATGCCCCATCCCTGGAAACATTCAAGGCCAGGTTGGATGGGGCTCTGAGCAACCTGATCTACTTAACGGTGTCCCTGCTCACTGCAGGGGGGTTGGACTAGATGACCTCTAGGGGTCCCTTCCAACCCGAAACCTTCTATGATTCTATGATTCTATGATTGATTCTATGATGTCTACTGGAGGCTGTGTCTCAAAGCCAAGTAATGCACCACTTCTGCTTGGAATTAGCCAAATCCGTTCATAACAGATTACCATCAATAGCTTTTATAGAGGTGATTATCAATTCCAATTGTCTGCCAAGTGGCATTAGGTTTAGTGTTTCCATCTACCTAGTCATTAAGCACATGTCAAACTCAAAGTAACTGGTAATTTCTGCAATTAAGGCCACCATTATTGTTTCCTTTACTTAAACAGGGAGTCCAAATTACATGGTTAAGTATAACCACCAGTTGTTCCCACACACACTTAGAATCTGTGTTGCAGAATAGTGTTAATCCTATGAGAATACACAATTAATAAGATAACTGTAGATTAAGTTTGCTACTGTGAGCTCAAGCCTTAAAATATCACATCCTCTTGAAGGCATCTAATTTGAGGAAAATCCCAGAGAGCAGTAGAAGGAATAGCCTGGAATCTCAAGGACAGATAAATATAAGTTTAAAACTGTTGCTTAAAATTGTGTGTATGCTCAAGGATATAGATATAGGACAAAATAGTTACATAAAGCCAGATCAAAGCCTTTTTTTCTAGCTGTTGATACAAAGAACTCAATTTCTTTTTTGAAAAAAATGAAGCAGCATTCATTGCTCTGTGATGAAGAAGAAAAGCTGAGGAAGAGCATCACAGGATGCTGCTGAACAGGAAAGAGAGAAAAATCCTCTGAGAATTCCTTGATCGCTTCTTACAGGGCCTGGTCCAAAGTTCATTGGCCTCCTACACAAGGATTTCCTTACTGACTCCTTTCATAGCCTGGATTTTATTGCAGGTTCTTAATTTTCTGAGCGTTGCTGGCAAATGAAACCTATCACTATGAAGGCATTTGTTTCAAATGGCCCAGTTCCTCAGTCACATTGTATGGTGAGTGAGGATGGGCAGTAATGAGGTAACTGATATCCCATTTACCACTGGCTACCATTCATTAAGATGAATACTTGTATTTGCAGATGATAATTTACCTTGGAGACTGAGAACTGTTTCATAACTTCTAAAGTAAGTTTCCATCTTGTTTCACATCTCCAGGCATGGAAGACTAATACAATAAACAGCTACATGGTACTTGGGGCCAAGTGTTAGCAATGCAAAGCCACAGAGACTCCCAAAGTAAAACTGGTAAATTGTTTCTGTTCAACAGCGGTGCCCTTCTTTTTATAAAATAGGACTAGGGGGGAAGGTGGTATCACTCCCTCACTGCAACCTTTTCTCCTTGTTGGTTTAAGCCCAGCTGCAATGTTATTTAAATGTCAGTTTCTGGGTTTGATTGAATGTGCCTTTATTGAGAGAAGCAATGATCTTAAATGAATGTGACAGAGTCTTTTTTTTTTTCTGAGGGAAAACAAACCTATTCAAGTCAACTAAAGAAATGTGTAAAAGCTACAGTGAATTTCATTTAATCTGAGTGTATGTTTAATCACCTTTAAGGCACTTAAGGGATTTTGTTGATTTATGTATTCATTAACAGGGGTTCTTTTAGATCCTGCTTCATGAATATACAACCCCTTCAAATTAAGAGTAATGTTTTGGGTCTATTCTCCTCTCTTTTGGCCAAATCTAGTAATTCCTGGAATGGGCCATAGAGCACATGTAAACTGTGGAAGGCCCCATACCCTGCAGAGCTAGAAAACCCCTCGGTAGGTAAAAATGGGACACTAAAATGCAAGGTGAAGTGTATCTACTTGGCTAGGGCAGAGCTGTTTAATGGTGAGTGGTTTATTCTCATTAGCCCCTGCCAAATTAGCATGTGCACGCTGCTTTCCTTCCCTCTTGAAGCACCCCTTTCGCCCAGGAGAATTTGTTGTTCCTCCTTCCTTGCAATGTTACGGAGTTTTAAATGTAGGTAATGCTGCTTTTGACCTCGTGGGCATTTTTTGAAGGATGTAGATCGCATTTTCAGCTGAGTCTAGGCAATGTTGTTTATTTCACTCAGAGAGAGGTACATACACTTTTGCTTCCTATTTATAAGGAAAAAACCTAAAAGCCCTATTGCCTTCAAAACTGAAAATACATATTGGTTGTGTCCCTGCAACATGGCTGCCCAAAGCAGATATATTTCAAAGTAGTTCAAAGATTTATCCCAATCTTAGGTCTTAAAGTTGTTGTGAAGCAGAGGAACGTTAACTGAAGGGGTCTGCATATACAGACTGACACAAACACCTACACGACACATAGAGCCATCGTTAATGGATGTCACAGGCCTGAGGTGGTCCTGCGAACATCTAGCATCTCCAGGTTCAACCATATTTAGTTATTTTATCCTTTAATTTGATTTCACTGGTAACCTTCCCTGGTCCCCTGCATCCATTGGCACTGTCAAGACACAGAAGAGGCTATTGGGCTCCAGGTGAAGTGTACAGGGACCTCACTGAAGTGCTTGTGCTCCACCTGAGGTGGATGGGGTGAAGCTGCTCCCACTGAAATGGAGAATTTCTTCCAGTGAATTCTTCAGGAACTGGGAAAACTGTCCTTCTATAGAGAAGGGATGAATCACAATCCCCTCGGCTTCATAAAATACCCCTCTTCAGAGCCAAGCGCTCACCTGGTGCGGTCAGATGAGATATCAGTCTCTGTGAGAGGAAACTCCAGGCCTAGGAGTGCCTCCACATGAGGGAACTGGGGTTTTCTGAGGGATGGATGGGTTAGGAAATGCTCCCTCCCTTCCTCCCTCCCTCCCACCACAGGGTCTAATTTCCCCCTGAAAGCACTGCCACATCTCTTTATCTGGGAGATAAATAGTGATAAAGCTGCTGTGTCAAGTAGAGCTGTGCAAGTGAGCGTGAGCGGGCAGCGTGAGAGGCATCCAGGCCCCTGACAAAGCCCAGGCATGGCGGCCCACTCAGGCACTTGTTAGGAGCACATAAACACTTGCTGTTTCAAGATACGGGAGAAGGGCAGCAGCTGAAAACAAGCTAAATCAGAGGGTCTGTGCGACTCTGCTATTTATCAACTCCTAATTAACTGTTAATTTGCTGGTCTTTAGGTTCAAGCACAGCCCTAATTCATCACAGGCTGCAATGACAGCATCAGGGCTGGGGGAAGGTGCTCAGCACAGCACTTCAGCCCTCTTCTCATTAACAAAAAAAGTGACATGAAGCAATTCATACTGCTGTCTGCAGCAGAGATAAGGCGGGGTGTAAAATGTAGGACTGTTTTGAGGCATACGGCGCAGGACCAGAGCGTGCATGAGATAGCTGCCACCAATGGGACTGCCGTTGCCACCTGGGCAGTGGCCTCTGCTCTCTCTGCAGGATCTGCTCTTGCAGGAGCGCAGAATGAGTAGGAACAGGCTGGGAGGTCTCCTAGTAATTTTAAACTACCATTTCTGGTCGTACCAGGAATTAAGAACTAAAGCAGTCCAGATGAATTGCTACAAAATATTTGGCCCCAGCAGAGTAATGTTTTTTGGTTTTTTTTATTCTTTGCTCATGAGTAGAAAATGGTAGGGCCAACTTCTACATGCCTACAATCTTATGGCATCATCTTTAACACATTATCTCCCTATCAAAATTCTCTCTCCAACACACTATCTGTCTCTGTCTTTTTTTAAAAAAAGAGACTGCCCTTTTCTTTCCAGAAATGTTTCTCCTGTGATCTAATACAATCTCATATGGCTCCATTGCAGGGTTCTGTCCATTTACATCCACCTAGCAAAGTGGTAAGTCCAGGGACCATTTGGGCAATGGGTTCAAGACCATCTGGATTGGGCTCACAGGCCCCCAGCTCTACAGGCATTAATCCACAGGAGTGGTCCCATGGCTTTACCAAGTGCATAAAGTCCTAAACATGAGGCTGTAAATGCTGGTGGCATTTGTCGCTGAAACACTTGTGGCACTCTGTAAACAGCTTTTAATAGTAATACATGTTTGCTTTTTGTTATCGGGCTACGTACTCCCTGTTTCTCCTCAGTGCTGTGATCTGTGCTGCCATCCCCATAAACCTGCCAGCGTACATGCCACTGAAATTATAATTTTCACTCTCGTTATCAAAATATTTTAAAAGGAGCAGCAGCAGAAGGAAAATATTTTACCCAGAGGAGCTAAGAGGAGGAAGACTTTTAACAGAGACGCCTCACAGAGAGCTCATGACATTTACACACTTTGTGCTACTCCATATCCCCTTGTTATAACACCTAGTTAAGGTTTTCCCTTTATGGCCTTTCAGGCATAGAGCACCTTATTAATGTCAGGTCTGCAGCTCTCCCTGGCCAGGCTTGGCTGCTGCCTGCTTAAATGAGCCCTGCCTTCCAGGGGATAATGATTTTGGGGGGGACCTTGAATTAAAGTTAGGGGCAAGTTGCGCTAGTCAAGAGAGCTTTCCGTGCTCTGATAATAGAAAATGCTTTACAGTTTACAGCAAAATTTGGCAGGATGCTCAAGTATTTATTACAGTCTTGGGAGCTGGGGTGTTGCTCCGCAAAACTGGCTGCTTTATTAACACTTGAAAATTGCCTACTGCACAACGGTAGCTTTTCACTGGGCTTTCAATGAACTCATCTGCATTGAGAGGTGACCTGCAAGCCCAACACCTTCCTCTACTCTCTACTGACTCTTTGATTCGGGAGAAATGGCTCCAAGTCCAAATAGCGTAGCTTACGCTCAGATTTGGAGTTGGACTGGTTGGGACTAAATACAAGTGACTGGATCAGAAAGGATGTTACTTCTGCATTGAGAGACTCAAAGGCAAAATTATTTGTTTCTTGTAGGATCAATGGTGCTAATGGAAGGGGAGTTGGGGGTGTGGATTTACAAATGCAAACAGACAAATTTAGGAAGATTTTGTGATTTATTGAATCACTTGGAATTATCCACCCCCTCTCTTTATTAGTTATTGCTTCTGAAGGATGGATGAATTGCATGGAAGGAGCCCAGAGGTGCTGAATTTCTTCAGCCTTGTGTATATAGCCTGTTATTGATCATGTGCATGATAAAAATATAATTAATTTATCAATTTCCTTAGACTTCTGTTCAGTTATTGTTGGTCACATCATGTTGCAGTTCTTTCTAGGTTAGGGTAGTTTGTTAGGCCTAGTAGGTTGCACTCACTTTGCAACCAAACCCACAAAATTAATTTCATAAATGCAGCCACACTCAGGAACCACAAACAGGTCTGAAGGCTGCAAAACACTGCAAAACGCGAAGCTTCAACATTTTTCTGCAACGCCCCACAGCACCCAGATAGTACTGCTGAACTGTCCTGAGCTCTGTGACAGACAAAGTGGCACTGGCAGAGCACTGAGCCTTTGTCACTGCATTGTGCACACAAACTTAGGAGAAATAGATGGGAAGGGCTGTAGGACTATGACTGATAGAGAAAAATCCTGTCCTCTTGGGTATTGCTCCCATACGGTGGTATCGGTGAGCTCAGCCACAAGTTACTGAACAAGCAACTAAACTGTGCTAAGAGATGGACCAATTTAGTAAGAAAAATTAGGAAGGCAGCACTGGCTTATTTTTGTGATAGCGTATGAGGTGCTTCTACTCAAGCCTTGCTATCGCTTTGTCTTCAAATCTCTGAAGAGGCCAGAATGATTGAGCTGAACTGCCCGCTTCCCACACAGGGAATTCCCATTTTCAACACACAGCTTGTTATATTAAACAAAGTATGAGGGTGTTTTGTGCTCTCATGAAAATGATGAACAGCTTTGCACCTTTACAGGAAGGAAAGGTATTGCCTTTGTGGGAGCAGAGTTCTACAGCAAATTGCCAATGAGCTGTGAAGGTGAATACTTGTCCCCTGAGCCTGCAGACGGTGCACAGGCCGTGTTCAGCTGCCAGTTCTGGGTGCTGCAATGTTTTACACTGACATGGGCAGTGAGGCTCAGAATTTTGGGATGAAAATTAACAAAGATACACATTCACCTAATAGGCACTTTCCCCTCTTACCCCCCACCCCTCTTTCTTGATGGTAAGATATATGTGCACCACTGTTTCTTGACCCCAGAAAACTGGATGTACCTGCATGAAGTAAATGCCCTCATGTATAAACCACTTTTTCCTCTGCTACATTCTAAAATACTGTTTATTCAAGCTTCAAAAAAAGTTTAAAATACACATTTATTTCTTCTAAGTAGGCACCTTGTGTGTGATCTCTCTGTGTACTTGGGCATCTAGAGGCCAGATTCAAGCCAGCGTGGGGCAGCAGAGAAGTTCCTGGTAAACAAGAACATTTTTTTGATAGTTTCCTTGGTTTCAGTTCATCCTAGGAGGTGGGTGGTAGACAGCAGTATAAGGCATAACAGTGGTGACGGGGGGAAGGACACCTGGACCCCAGGCAACCCACCCCCTTCTTTGCCAGTGCCTGTGTGAGCAATGCTTGCAGTCACCATTGCGCATCTCCCTTGCTGGTGGCCCTGGGAAGAGCAGCAAGGTTTTCTTGAAGTGCTGTCGAAGGTCCCTTGGTGGTGTTTCACCCATGAACCCCAGAATTGCTCCAGACTGTGCTTAAGACCACTCACAGCAAGGACAGCTACAGTACTGGAGAGGTGGGGGGCAGACCAACACCTGATTTATTCGCTTTTTTTTCTTCCTCCAGAACTGGTGTGAGAAGGATCAGGTGAGTTCATATTTGCACTTTATTGTGGCCATGTATTGGTGTTCTAGGGGAATTGGGATTTGTGACTGTTCTTAAGCGAAGTTGAAAGTGGAGACACGTTTGTGGTTACAAGCACATCAGTTATTACTCTTTAATTATCTAACTCTGCAGATGTGGCATTATCTCATAGCCATTAGTTGTGCTTTCCAAATAACCTTTAGTTAAGATTGAGGATGACAACTGCTCTTTAGCAGTGGGTTATATAAAAAAAAAGAAACCAGTCTCTTTAAATAACTGTAAAACCCCACAGCACTCCATTACGAACAAGAAAAATAATCTACCTACTGCCTGTTCTTATGCGCTAGTGCCCTCTTTTCCCAGCCTGCTTTTCAGTACTGTACCTGACAGACAGTGAAATGCCAGCAGAATATAAAACTCAACTATGTCCAAATAAGCCTCTAATTAATTTCGATGACAGCTTCCGTCCTGGTAATGGGTGCAGCCCACTTAATGCAGCTGTTGACAGCCAACCATTACGAGAAGTGTAGGAACAACATGACTTCTGTATCTTCTCAAGTTCTATGAGATAAATCCTTTGTTCTCCCTCTCCCCCCCTTAGACGATGTACATGCAGATAACCTCTCCTGAAACAAATATTTGCATGAAGGCAAAAGACGTTAATGAATTCCTTGTTAATGAGTTCCAAGCGAAATGTTATGGGGTTTTTTGTATACAGCTATGTGCGTGTATCTTGAGGAGTACTCACTTCTGAAAAAGGACATGCAAAAAAGAGTTTTTCTTCCCCTGTGCTCCCCCGGGTCTTGGATTTCTGTCATTTATGTCAGAAGATGTGAAACTCAAACCTCAAATAGCAGAGTGTGATGTATTCTCTTTGCTGCCTTTATTTCAATGATTAGACATGGAGACTGGCCCAGAAAGGCTCTGGCAACTGGATTCAGCTCTGGCACAGGACTGTTTTACTCCCCTGCAGCATCCAAGATGATCCTCTTGTTCCTGCGTTGCGCCGTGCTGACTGTGCAGGAGCACCTCTGCTCTCCTGCCCCTGAGACGTTCAGCTCTCTGCCTGGCAATCCAGTAAGCACCTCAGGCACACACCACACACCCCTTACATAGAATATCCCTGTGTTTAATGCCCACCATACCTCAACTGGGGTCTTCGGGTACCACCACAATGCCGACTCCGGTGTTACTATTGTAACTGCGTTGTATTTTGGTGCTGGAGTCCACATCTCAAACTCTGTCCTGTGGAAAATGCCGGGGAAGCACCAGCGTGTCCCCCAGTTTCCCGGTGAAGCAGCATGGAACTCGTCCTGCCCCCGTGACACAGGGCCGTCTGTGGAAAACAAAACCCTTTTTACGAGACGCCCCTGTGAGAGACATGAAATAGTAAAATTGGATAAATAACTCGATTAAACAGAAGCTCTGTTGCTTAAATGAACAATACAAAACAGACTCTTGAATGGTGATGAAAATTTTAGTCTGAAAAATCTATGTATCCAACCTACCCACTGCATCTTCAAACTTGCCCGATTGTTTTGACTAATACTTTGTTTTCTCTCTACATTGCTAGCTCTTCTTTGGAGTGACACTTAAATACATCAAAATGATTTAAGACCTACTTCATCACCACATTATCCCTTCCCTTTGACCAGAGCTGGAGCCTTCACTGCTGATTCATTCGTCTGCTGCAGGAGAGTACGAGTCCCCTTAAGCTTCCTTATCTTGCCTTTCAAGTTGTCCTGAAACTAATCTAGACTTCCCGAAGGTCCTCTTGGTGAATATGTACTCTATCTGGCTCTGGTTGTGAGTTGCTGAGTACTGTAATTAGCAGACTCAATTAGCAGTGGCTTGAAGATGTTCAGCGTCTTTAACAGGATTGATCACCAAGATTGGGAACAGAAAAGCAGCTTCTCCTAAATCACAGAACACCTGTTTCCTTCAACTGTAGATAAATTCAGGCATCTACATCTATGTTTTGAACAGCAAGTAGTTCAGTCTTTGAGACGCTGTTAGCTATGGCATGAGGTAGACTTCCATGACCTAAGCTAGATTGCTCTTCTTCCTTGTTCCTTTTCATGCCTGATTTCTTTCCGTGTTGAGTTTAGAAGCCTTTGCTTTCTTTATCAAATTATATTCTGTGTTGCTGGCAGGCAAGAAAATTGGAATTGATGTGATCACTTTTGATTACCCTGGAATTTGAACCAATATGTGAGAGCATGGAGACCAGCGTGTCCTAAATCCAAGCAAGGTCTGTGCCCCCTTGGCTTCCAAGAACTGGGAAGCAAATACCAGTGCATTTGGAGCAGGGGTGGACACCGCATTTATTTGCTAGTTTTCATGAGCAAACATAGGAAACAAAATTAATTGTAGCAGGGTCTTAATCAATACGGCAGTCAGTAATGAGCACAGACCTGGTGTTGAGACAGGCTGGTACAACTGACACTGCTGCCCGTCCCGTGCACTATCCAAAGCAGCTCTTGTAAAGGCAGCCTGGGAAACCGGGGCCAAATTTGTGATTTGATTTTGTTTTGTGGATGTGCTCCAAGGGCCAGCTGTAAGGGGAGGAGTAGCTTTGGTTAGTGCTTGTCAACCTTTCCCCAATGAGTTTATGTGAAAGAAAGACTGAGGAAGCTGTGGAAGGACGACTCAGGATATGTAAGCGTAAGTTTCTAGTGCCATTCTGTCGGGTCTCCAGATGTTGCCCCGGAATGGCAGGGGGCTCCTGGTCTGTATTTCCCTGTGGCAGCTCTGTAGCTTTACCAGGGTTCCTCTGGCTTAGAGGAACTGAAGAGCTGCCCCCATGAGTGACCAATGTGTGTCCTGAACCTGCAAAACACCCAGGTCCAACCAGCAGGTTGTCATTTGCCACCGTGTCTTTTTTTTCCCTCCTGTTTCTATAGCCTTTTGAAAAGAAAGAGACTAGGAAGAGTTATCCAAGAGGGCTGACTCTTGAACCAAGGTGCTACAGGCAAATCTTGCTTGATTCAGGGGATGTCGGTTTGACTGGTACCTGATCCGTGTCCTGCCTCCTGCGGCCTACATGAAATCCAGATCAGAGAGAAGGAAGGAGAGACTTTTAATTTTAACTGCCTAGCTACATCCTCCCCCCAGCCCAAAAAAGTCCTCTTAAATCTGCATCTCATGGGAAAACTGGAGGAGAAACCACAATTTTCACCATCCCTCTCCCAAGCCCAGCAAACCTCAGTGTGCGGTACCGTACAGCACACAGTGCATCTGCAAAACCCATGCACTGTGACAACTGTGAGCTTGAGACACGGTGCTGCACAGCTCCCAACCTGAATAAAGCCATCGTGTCTGCATATGTGAAGTGTCTATAAAAACTATTGTTAGTAGGATCAGATAAGCAGTAATTTAATTTTAATGGGGATGTTTATGCTGAAAGACCTACAAGTACAAAAAGCCACAAATCATATCTGCCTTTAATTAATTCTCTTGATAAATCAGTTTCTCAGACTGCACCAAATTACCTTAATGAGGAAAAATCCTTGTTTATATCAACAACATTTAGCCAAATGTGGAATGTTTATAGCAATAATTCAACAATGTCCTTCAAGGAGCACAAACAATAATGATGAATGTTCAGGTTGTGCCGCTCTTTCTGTTCTCTTCCCTCCCATCAAATAAATAATATGTTTGGCTTAAAAATAAACTGAGATGTTTTGGGTAAGCAGTAGTATTGCTGAAGGGGAAATGGGCTAAATTATAGCCCTAAATTAATTGCTTGGGTAGGTGAGGGTCCCACCTAGCTTGAAACAGGCTGTGCGCAGACCCTTTGTAAATCAGGCTCTCCCTGAGGTTTGGCTTTACTTTAGGGACAATTTGATTAATTTGTTACTTTAAAAACAAAGTACACATTAGGTAAAGCTTGATGGGCCTGAGAAATTCCTTCTCTCTTCCAACCACTTTGAAGGGACCCATTCCCTGTGGGATCCACCTGCCGGCACCGGGCAGCAGGCGCTCCCCGTGGGTGTGCTGCATGGGCTCCTCCTAGTTATGGGGGATCCCAGGACTCACCATGGTGCCCTGCCAGTGTTCAGAAATGTCTGGAGGACCTAACCTGAGTTTTAGTTTGCCTTTTCCCTCCATGTCCTCAGGCCATTGCCTTTCCTTGCAAGGTTTAAAGCATGGGCTGTGGGCATCCTGTAGCAGGTCAGTGGCTGCCAGGGGAGGTGGGGGCACAGAGGTGGGCGTTGTGCCATGAAACACAGAAGCTTTGCTGCCATACTGGTGGAATGCAGTGCTTCTGGCTCATCAGGCTGCTGAATACGCTTTCAAGGGTCCACTGGGGCAGTTGCTCAGCCTGTAACAGTTCTGATGCCAAGCGCAATGTTTTGCCCGTCTGCCGGGTACAGAAGTTGCTAAGTTCAATGACAATTCAGGTTAGGAGCAGAGAGGAGGAGGAAGATGCTTATAAAGAAGATATGAAGAAATTGGTGTGGAAAAGAGACTTGTTCAGCTTCTGTTTTTTGCGAGGAGAACCCAGTCCTTCCTGATGGTGTAAGGTTGGGGCCACAGAATTATTAACCCTTACAGAGATTTTCACTGCTTTGCTTCATCTCTCAGTTCTTCTTCTTTTTAGTTAAAGCAAGGAAGCTGCACATGGATCCGTTCATGATTAGGGCTAAGCAAGACATTCTCAGCAAATGTTTTTTTTCTAATTAGTTTTGTGATTTTCTCTGAATTTTTGAAATCGCTCTTTCCAACATAATTGTTGGAAATTTAATTTCTTTCAGGTCTTAATTTGTGAGCATGCCTTATCAAATTTATAAAATTTTTCTTTAACTGGAAATCAGACATTTGTGGTTTATACACAAGTTATATCTTGTTTGTTTGTGTCAGTGACCTGCTGAAAAGGCCTTGTGAGTATTTTCCCTATATTTAAGAATTCAGTATTTTCTTTCCGCAAATCTTTCTCCAGAATTCACTTTCATGACAATTCTTGACCACCATGGGGTTTACCCTAGCAGTTCCTGGAGAATGTCAATACAAAAAGGATGCAAATATAAATTAGATGAATTGTTTATAAAAAAATTGAATGAATGTGTCAAACAAATATCTTTTGTTCACTCTTGTGCATCATACTGATTAGCACTGATTATCATACTCAGAATGAAAGTTGGACTCTTTCAGCTCTCCTTTCTGTCCTTTTAGTTGTGCCCTGCAGTTGATTTGGCTTATCTTTGCACGTATTTCTGTGTAGATGTAAAGAAAAGTTGTATTAATCCATGTGACCCATAGGTATTTCATAGTAAAAAGTCCATGCTTGAAAGAAACCTCGGCATCTTTTATGTTCTTAGTACAATATTACATGTTGTATGGGGGAAAAAATGCCCTCATAAGAGCATCATTCACCACCAATAAGAATTACCTTTTTCCTTTCGTTTCTGTTTGCTGTCCCTTTCACTTTGCAAAGCAGCTCAAATCATTCCGGGGGGGGGGGGGGGGGAAGGGAAGGGGCTTTTCTATTTAATAAATCAAAATTGAATATAAATAACACTTTGCAATTACGAGTGTTTAAATTCCAAATTTTTTAGGCTAATCACTTTCAGAAACAAACAAGAGATTGAATTTATATCGCCTGCAGTTGTTATTAGAAAGGTATGCCAAGGGATTGCTAAATGAAGTCAGTCCCAGCGCAATTATGATCACTCAAGCATGCTTTCAACGTATCGTGCCAAATTAGGTAGATTTGAGCAATTTGACTTCCTGTAACAAATCTCTGGGGCACTTTTGAGAAAGCACAGACTGTTTACAAACACTCTGGGGTTTCAGGAGTAACAGAGTGCAGTGGCAGTGCCCAAGCAGACACCTGTCAAACCCTGACAGTGCCGGCCGTGCATGCCACACGGGCGGGAGAAAGACCTCGCTCTCCCTGTTTCATTATCCTGTATTTGCAATTTAAAAACGAGAGGCCACCAAAGTCTTAATTACCTCAGACTCAGTCTTTTGAAAAGCAAAATGTAAATACTGTCGGCTTTCTGTGCTGCGCTTTTTTCTTTGAATTATTTTTTTGTTGCCAGAGTTGAACTTTTTTTCCTCCCTCCAGCACAAAAAAGCAGAGGTTGTGTATCTGGACTATATAGGATGGAGGTATAGCAGTTTAGCTAACGCCTCTAAAGAACTGCTGTTGCCCTGTACCTGATCCAGCCTAGCTGGTCAATACCTCTGAAAGTGGTGAGTTTCAGCATATCCTTAGCTGACAGCAGTGGTCTCAAAACCAGCGCAGCTATTTTGAGACACACATTTCCCACTGAAAATAGACAAAACTTCCTAAAAAGATAAAACTGAATCTTGAAGAACTCTTAACACCACTCTCCTGGGCAAGCTGGAGAGGTGGGCCCATGTGAACCTCATGAAGTTCAACAAGGCCAAGTGCCAGGTCCTACAGCTGGGTGGGGGCATCCCGTGTCATCCATACAGGCTGGGGGGTGAAGGCATTGAGACCAGCCCTACCAAGAAGGACTTGGGGGTACTGAGGGAGGAAAAGCTGGGTGTGAGCTGACTATGTACGCTGCCAGCCCAGAAGCCAACCCTATCCTGGGCTGCATCCCCAG